>CAUYRB010112542.1:0-61880 GCA_963574695.1 Propithecus perrieri
CACTGGGACAAACGGGCAGCTCATCCTTCCCATCTCGTCATTTGAGAGGGAGACAGAGAGAGCAGCTGGCTTTGCATCTCCAATGGGTTAAAAAGAAAGGGGGGAAGAAAAAAGCAAATTCCATCAATTTATAAACTAGGATTACAGTTTTGCAGAATCCTGCTGGGGCCCGGGGGGAAACTTTGAAAACACATTCATTTTGTTTCATCCTTAGCAGAGCCACCTGCTCTCGCGTCCCCAACCCGGCCAGCGCGTGGGCAGGAGACGTCCGTTCCCCAACCCTCGGCAGGTGTCGCTGGCGCTCCCCGGCCACCTAGACTCCCGGCCTGGGGTGCGCACCCTTGGTCATAAAAGCACCCTCTGGAGAGAGAGGGGGGCACCAGCGGGTCTCCCAAGGGAGGCGGCCTACTGGCAAAGGGCCCCTCCCTGAGACCTCAGCAGAGCCCCCAACCTACAACCTCAGAAGAATGGATCTTCCTCTGAGACTCCCTTTGTCTACAGGAAAAAAGAAACAAGCCGAGGGCGAGGGAATCCAGTTATTGTGAATGGTGCTCGGGCTCCCGAAATAATAAACGCGTTGGGCAAATTGCAGTCTCACCGTGGAACGACTAATCGCGATGCAAAGCCTTTCTTCCCTGCACCAGAGGGGAAAAACCGTAGTAAACAAGAGGAGGGGAATCAATTCCTAATGCACTCTGTTCATTGAATGAGAGCATCTCAGCCAAAGCCTGTCCTTTCCCGTCTTCCATTAACTTCGTCAATGTCCCACCTCCTGGGTTGCTGGCATTGCGTGATGCACCAGGGTCAAGGTTTGGGGAGGTGGCCAGAGGTGGCAGACAGCCCCTTGGGCTGGGCCGTGGCCTTTTGACTCTATTATGCTGGGATGGGTGGGGGTGTCTCCAGGTTGGCTGAAAGAAATCACGGAACGTGAGGGACTTTGGAGAGCATCTGTTTCAGCCACCTGATCTTACCGATTAGGAAACTAAATCTCAGGGAGGTGAAGGCCTTGCCCAAGGTTGTTGCAAAGCCCGCCCACAGAGGAGCTAAAGGAGTGGGGAGACCAGTGGGTAGACACTGCCCCGAGCAGAGGGAAGCGCTGCTGCAGCTCCTCGGGTTTTGTTGCCTGAGGTCGAATGAAGAACTCTTAGAGGGATAACGGCTCAGTAACTCAGGCGCTAAAGTAATGGAAGGGCGAGGGAAGATCGCCTCCTGACTCTAAATCTCTGGGGGACAGATGGTGGTGGGAAGGCGGAGAAGTAATGGAGGCCTCCCGTGTCCCTGAACAAACCCAGAGCTCTTGTGAGAAAAGTGCTTAGGAACTAATCAGACCTGGGGCGGGTGGGGGCGGGTGCCCTTCAGATGGTAAATCTCTCATTACCAAGGACGGTGCCTGGTTGTCAATTCACAGCCTCTTCCTAGCTGCCTCCAAGAAGCCTGGCATCTCCTTCGCTGCCGGCCAGAAGGCAGACCCTGGGCTCTGCGGAGGGGACCTGGGAGGGGCTGCAGCCGCCCCCGCCTCAGGGAGTCACCAACCCATAGCGTTGCCAGATTTAGCAAGTAAAAATACAGGATGGCCTGGTAAATTTGAAAAATAGCTCTAACTGCCACACTCTCGTAATGGTTTTTTGGGTAAAAAAGCTGAATACAGGACATTCGGGGTGTTCTGACAGGGAATCAGTACGGGTCAAAGGACAAAATCTGGTCACACAGAACAGGTCATGCATACACAGGGTCCCTGGTCACCCTCCCCGTGCCGAATCCCCAGCAGGTGTGTGGGGCTGTGCCCTGTCCCCAGCACTGCAGTCTGCCACCTCTCCCAGGGTGGGCTCCATGTTGGCGTCACCCTGGCATCTGAGGGTGCTCTTCAGTGGCCCCCAGTCCCTCCCCACTGGGCTGGGAGCCCAGAAGAGTAGGGCTCTCAAGAGTGGGCAGATAACCCCCGTGGACTCTTCCTCCTCCCATCCCAGGAGGGCTTCCTGGTGGAAGCAGGCTTTGAGGAAGGGGAAGGAGGAGATTTACACACACCACAGAGCTCCAGCATCTCCTACATTTAAAAGCCTGGGACACTCTCAAAGGATCAAATAACTAGCATTGGAATGAAAGTGACAAACAGTTCATTAAACAGGATGGTAGAGCCGTGGGGTTTGGACCCTGTGGCTGGCCGGCTCTACAAGTCCCAGCACGTCACCCGACCTTTCTGAAACTGGCTTTTTTTTTTTTTTTGAGACAGGATCTCACTATGTTGCCCAGGCTGGTCTCAAACTCCTGGGCTCCAGTGATCCTCCTGCCTCAGTCTCCGAGCAGCTGGTACTATAGGAGTGTGCCACTACGCCCGGCTTCAAACTGTAATAGCTTTCTTATTTGTGAAGTGGGAACTCACAACAGGCCTGCCCGGCCCACAGCTTGTTTTAAGGATCATGTGGGATGGTGGAAATATAAACACTTTTAAATAGCAAACTATTTCTGAGTGGAATATAAGCCATTAATAAAATCGGACATGAACTGACATCAAGCATCTCGCTAAACATTTTACGTGCTTTATCTCAACGCCTCTTGATTAATCTCATCGTCACAAGCCCATGGGGCAAGCCTGTTACTTCGCCAGTTTACAGCTGATGGAGCTCAGAGGTCAGGCGCCGCCTGCCCCACAGTTGGAGAGCGAAAGACAGACGCTGTTCCCAAGCCCAGCGTTCATTCATCCCTTGTTTCAACAACTACCAGGGAGGAAGCCGAGGAGGGGAGACACCCACTTCTTGCTCTCGTAGAACTCACAATGCATTGGAATCATAACCATAGCAGAAATTATCATCTACAAAGCATTTATGAGGCACCAGGCACGGTGCCAGATGTTCTACATGGTGTAGGAACTAATGTTATAACCATTTTATCAATGAAGAAAGCTAAAGTTCAGAGAGGTTAAGTGACAAGCTCAGGGCCACACAGCTAATATATGGTGCAGTCTGGATTCAAACCCAGGTCATGGGTCCTGGAGGCCCTTGCTCTTCCTCCCTGTTAAGCTACAGAAACGAAAGGCTTTTATTGTGATGAAGATTACTTAAAGCTTAACCTGAACTTTAATGACAGGGTCTGATAAATGACCACATCTGGTTTTCTGAGACAAGTTTGTGAGATTAGAAGAGGTCGGCCGGGTGCAGACTCCAGACAATGCTTTGCAGGAAGGACCTAATGTTTTCCTTTCAGAGTGAAGGTGGGGGTGCAAATCTGAGGCTGCAGCTCAAAGACAGAGGGGGAGAGGGGGGGCCCCATGCCCTGATCTGCAACATTTCCGCTTCGGCACCGCAGAGCCATGCCTCCCCGGGTCCCTGGGAAGAGAGTCCTCTCGGTCAGCGCCAGCTCGCACACTCTGCCAGCCAGAGCCCCGTGCTCCGGGCTCAGTGCTCCCAAGTCCAGGAGAGCAGAGCAGCCACCTCCCGGCCCCCAACCACCCCAAACACACACCGTCCCTGCTGCCACTGCACCGGAGGAAGAGACGCTCGCAATGCCTGCACATTAAGAAGCGTAGAAGTATGCATAATAAAAAGATGCGGCCCTGTGTGTACAAACCCAGCTCTGACCGAGTGCCCTTCCCAAACAGCCCCCGGCTCACGACGCAGCACTCAGGCCTCTTAAACGTACGGTCGCCATCCAGGCCTCCGGGAGGATCCGGACATGGGGTGGGCGCAGCACAGGGGCAGGCAGAGATGGCTGCTTGTTGGGGCGGCGGGGGCTATGCTGAGAGTTGGGAGCCAGGGGTCAGGACATTCAAGATCAGGACGTACTCTACACAGGAATCGAGGCCTCCCCGCCCCAAGGTCAGCTGTCATTCTCTCTGCCCTTCCTCCGGGCTCCATCGCCCCAGAGACAGTAGGCAGTTGTGGGCTCCCCAGAAAGCAGAGCCTGAGATGAGGATTTGGGTGCAGGGAGTTTCTTCGGGAGGTGACCCCAGGAAGCAGGAGTGAGGGCTCAGGGAGGGGGAGACTTGAGCGTGTTACCACCTGCTGTGGGCAAGGGGACTCGATCCTGTGGGGTTGGGATTGCACAGTCTTCCTCTGCAGAGGCGGGTGCACGGCCTCGTCCTGCTGAAAGGCCCCAGACGGGGGCCTTCTCCCACGGACCCTCCTCCCTCGGGTTGGGGTTTGATTCTCCCACTTTTCCCACTGCACCTGCAGGATACCCCTCTGTACTTTGGAGACAGCCCCGGGCAGAGACTCAGGGTGCACTTGGGGTGGGGGGGGGCACCATGCCTGGAACTGTCCCCCACGGCTACAGACAAGTCAGAAGTGGCTGAGGGGTGGAGGCTCAGAGCACAGGGGATGAAGGAGTGAAAAGAGTAACTTTGAGAAGGTTCCAGAACATGGTGCCTCTCTGCCTGAGGATCCTGTGAGCCTGGGCTTTGCCTCTGGAAAGGGGGTGACGCAAAGCCCCAGCAGAGCGTCCAGGCACACCAGGGCCCAGGGCCAAGTCCCGTCACTGCCGCTGTCCCCGAGGGTGGGGCCGCAGCTCTCTCCCACCAGGCCCATCATGGGGACCGGGGACACCCTCCTGTGAGCAGAGCCAGGAGCACACAGTGTGTGGCTTGGGGAGGCAGACCGCAGGTCACGGGCAGCCCTGCCAAGGGGGTAACGCAACGTCCCCATCTGTCCCATCCCCCTTCCTGTCCCCACCAGTGCAGACACACCTCACGCTGTGACAGTGAGAGTGAGAACAGTCCCTGAGAGTCAGCGACGGTCTCTAAAGAGAGGATGGAAATAGCTCTTGTTTTAGAAAAATCAGAGTTAACAAGAGAATGCCTGGGAGGAGGGTGTGAGCCAGTGTTTCTGGGCTGGGGTGGCACCGTGCCCCCGGGCACCAGAAACGCCGTGGGCATTGCTTCTTTTTGCCGTGGCTGGGGAGGGCACCCTTGCAGGGGCTGGGCAGGAGCAAAGCATCCTACCATGCACAAGGCAGTCCCCAGCAACAGAGAGCTGCCCACCCAATGCCGCGCACCCCCATCGAGAAATCTCGACAGGAGCCCTGGGAGCTGCCCAGGTGAACGATGCCAAGGGTTTGAAGGACGTCGTGTTCAGCCAGAAAGAAGAGCGGGAGGCAGGTAACGGAGAAAGAGGATGGCGGAGAAGTTTCTAGGCTGTGTGCTTAGCCAGCTAGATGTCCAGGGATGTAAGAGAGGACGCCGGTTAGAGCTACCTGAAATGGGTTTGGACAGAAGCAGTCTTGATGTGCGGTTGTCACGGGAAACCGAGGAGCTGGCCAGCATGAGCACCGCTGAGCTGGGCCGGTCTCTGCAGAGGCAGGAAGGGGGAAGCAGTGAGCAGAACCCACGGCTTCCCGGACCCTTGAGCTTGGGCGCCACTGGGCAGGTGGGCAGGGGGCAGGTGGGTGGCACAGAATGAGGGGGCTGGGAGAGAAGGGAGGGACCCCTCTTGCGATTCTGACCATCAGCTCCCCATGGCAGAGAGACGTTTTCATGTAATCAGTAGCCAGAGGGGGACTGGAGATGCTAATTTCATTTCATTAGATCCCAGCAGCCTTCGATTACAGCAGGCAGGAGGGAGGACGCAGAGCTGATGTGTTTTAAAAAGCCGCAGTTTTGCGCTTTTTAATTTAACGCTGCCGGTAAAAGATGCCGCCTTGGAGTCGCTAATGATTCTCGTGAATTATTTTGGTTGATTTACACACCCCTCCGACTTTAAATAACGAGGGAGGAAGGAGAGCCGGGTGCCCCCTGGAGCTGCGAACCTGCAGCTGGAAGACGATACTGGGAGGAGGGGGGTTTCTTTCAATTGGTTCCTCCATCCAGGCAGGGCCCATGGGGGTCCCGCCTCTGCCAGCCCCGGCCCCTGGGCATTTATAAACAGGGCACGGACTCGGGACACCACTCCCCGCAGACACACCCCTCGTCCAAGGGTCTCACCGTGTCTCACCCTCCATCCCTTGGCGAATAATGGTAGCAGTTAGCGTGTGGAGCCTTTGCCGGGCGCCAGAATCAGGACGATGCACCTCATCTGCACAAACTCGGACGCTCACATTTATGTTGAGAATCGGCGTGACTTTCCCTGTGTCCCTGAGGGGGAAAACAAAGCTCTGAGAGGTTAAGGAGCTTGCTCAAGGTCGCCTAGCTAGGAAGTGACAGAGACAGCGTTCAAACTCACTCGGTCAAAGCAGGACTCTTCTGGTTGGCCTGGGTGTTGGGCCTGCAGGGCTGCAGGAAATGAAGGAGCAAACCCAGATTAGTCTGAACCCAGAATCAGGTCCCTCCCCTGTTCCCCGAGGTCCAGTGGTCTCCAAAGGGACTGTGCTGGCTGGAAAGGCCAAGACCAAAGACAGAGGGAGTGGAGACCCTCCCTCCCAGTGCCCCGTGGGTGTCCGATCGGCAGCAACACCAAGGGTCCTGCTTCTGTGACTTGCCCCGGGGCCCCCAGGCAGGGATTCGATCATGCGCCCGTCTGCCAGGAACACAGAGCTTGATGGTTGGAACGAGCACCCAAAAGGAGCCTCCATTTATCTTAATTGCCGGCTCGTCTCCACCAGGGGAAATGTCTCCTGCCTGCCGGGCCCCCTCTCCTTCTTCCCCTCCAAATAGAATTAGGGGCAGCCGGTAAGAGCATTAGCCCCTTCCAAATTTCCTTTTCTCATCTGTCATGTCCCGGCCTGAGCGTCCAGGCTGCAGCCGGGCAGTGAGGGTCTCTGTGCCCAGAGCAGCAGGTGGCGGACTCTGAGCTGGGACGGAGGGGAGGGGCCCCGTGCGGAGACCAGGGGAGGCCTGGCCCCTCCACCCCAGGAGGTCAGGGCAGCTGCATCTGTGATGTGATTTGGGCCAGCAGGAGGCTGTGAGCCAGGCTGGGTCAAGAGGATCAGGAAAACAACTGGAATCATGATGAGAGAAAAAGAGGTCCCGGAGGCCTCGTGACTTTCCCACCAAGGGAGAAGCAATCAGCGTGTATGCAAAGTGCTGCAGGCTTCCGTCCAGACGCATCCTCCAGCCAACTGGAACAGCAAGGAACACGGGCCGAGGTGGTGGGAGTCCTGGGTTCGGATCCCAGCTCTGCCACTTACTAGTTCTGTGGCCTCAGGCAGGGTATTGAGCTTCCTTGAAACTCAGTGGGCTTGATGTAAGGTGGACCCAGCGGGGAACAGAGGGCGCCCCCCAATGGCGTGACTAGGAGGGCTTAGTAAAGGGACTGGGACCTGGAGCAGAGTGAACACATGGGCCCCTTGTTCAAAAAGCATTAAGAGTTCCAGACAATAACCACAGAGCATAACACCGAGCGTGGGCCCTTCCAAGCATGGGCCCAGGATGACTTTTGGGTTATGTGCCCAGGAAGCTGGGCCTCGAAGGGGTCTTTTACCAAGATGTGGGCAGGGTCTAGGGAAATCACTCCACAGCTGTCCCTCGCTGGGGGAGGCCTCAAGAACAGGGCTTTGAGGGAGGACCCACCTGTGGCCTGGGGGTCAGGGGCACTGGGGAGGTCCCTCACCCTCTCTCTGTAGCTGAGTCAGGGGACCTTAGCTGATGCAGTGCACAGAGGCCGGCCTCCCCGCACAGAGCAGACGGGAAAGGCCGAGAGTAGCTCTGAGCCGGAGAAGCTCTCCGCCTTGTTAGGAGGACGTCCTGAATTCACGTGCAGGGAGGCAGCCAGCACAAGGAGGCCTTTAGGAGAGTTATTCTGCTTCCCCCGGGCATCGATGTCTGACACCTTCCCCTCTGTTCTAGTTCCTGCTGCTCTACGGTACTTCCTCCCTTGTGGGTGAGGCCAACTGGGAGGCGTCTTTTATTCCCCGTGGAGTCTCCAGCTGCGAACACCTGGGAGCTTAGGCAATGAAGGTCATTGAATGTACGGGTCTGGCTGTGAGCGGGAGCCACAAGCTGAGACTCTTTCACAGTAAATCAGTGCTGCCCTGAGATCTGCCTTCCCTGCGGAAGGAGGATGGGGAGGGAGGTGCCAAGCAGGCCTGTCCCCACCAGGCAGAGGCTGCAGCCCCTGGGGACACAGCAGCTGTAGGATCAAAGCAGGAGGATTAAAGGCTGGAGCTGAAGAGGCTCCAGGAGGAGGGTGAGGCTGGTGGAGATCACGGTTCTCCGGGAGCCAGACACAGTCGGACCTCCGCCTCCTGTGACCCCTCGGGGGAAGCCGCTGTGAGGGGTGCAAACGCTCTCAGCACTCAGTGACTGTGCGGTCACACCCGCCAACATGTTAGCCAAGTGCCATCTGCCTGGGGAAACCACCCTTCTATGCAGAAGGCTTTCTACGCCTCCCCAGCGGCGCCAGCTGCAGGCTGCATGCAGGGGCGGCGGCACCACCCTGGGACCATCTCTCCCCTTCCAAGGAAGAAAGAGACCCCGGCTAGGTCAAGGCATTGGGCTAAGGGCAGGCTCCCAGTCACAGGCTGAGGGCTCTGCCTGGCATGACTCAGCAATGCCTGAGAGCTGGGGCCAGCTTCGGAAGGCCCACTGTCCTCTCCGCTGGTCAGACGAGGTCACACTGCCCCAGGACAACCTCTTGCAATGCTGAGCCCTGGGCCTCCCTCTATCCACACTCTCCTCCGCCCCAAGCGAATGACCTGAGCTAAGTCGTATCAGAGAGGTGGAGGTTGGGGTGGGGGACGGGAGGGGAGTGGGGAAGTGACCCAGAGAGGGGAAGGCAGCCAGGAAAGGGTGTTAACAAGCCACTGCTACCAAAGCGGCGTAATCCCCTGGGGATTCTGAGAGGCCGCAGCTGGCAGTTAGAGTTAACCTGACCGTGGGAAAAGGGTACAGTTGGAGCTGTCTGCTTTACCAGCGGGCATTTGTGCATTCCAAAAGCATTTATTAAGTGCGTACAGTTTGTCCCAGGTTCAGAAGTAGATCCAGAGAGGACTAAATTATCTCAGAACCCAAGCAGGGATGGGCGCACAGCAGAGCCACTGGAGTACGACGTCACAGCAGAGCTGGGCTGATGTCCAAGGGTGCATGCAAGAGGGAGCTGGGAAGTTGGAAGAGCTTCCATGAGAAGAGTAATTTGCTCTGGTGTTTAATATCTATAGATTGATAACTCTCAACTGTATATCCCAGCCTGAACTGCTTCCCTGAATTTCAGACTTGTAGGTCCAACTGCGTACTGGACTGCCTACCTAACAAATGACCCCAACACTTAGCAACCTAAAGCAATCAGCACTTAGGATATCACACGGTTTCTGCGGGCCAGGAATTCAGGAGAGGCTTAGCTGGGTGGTTCTGGTTTGGAGTCTGTAGTGAGGCTGCAGTCAACACATCAGCCAGGATTGCAGTCATCCGAAGACTCAACTGGGGCCAGAGGATCTGCTTCCAAGATGGCGCACGCACATGGCTGCTGGCTGGAGACTTTAGTTTCTTCCTGCCTGGCCCTCTCCATAGGGCTGCTCTCGATACGACAGCCGGCTCTCCCCAAGAGCAAGTGATCTGAGAGAAAAGGAGAAGGAGACAGGCAGAGGCACAGTCTTTCACAACCGATCTCAACACTGGCATTCCCTCGCTTCTGCCATATTTAATTGCTCACGCTGCCCAAGTCTGGTGCGCGTGGGAGAGCGCTACACAGGGTGTGAGTGCCAAGAGCTGGGTCACTGGGGCCATCTTGGAGGCTGGTGACCACAGGATCTCCAACCTGACTTGCCCTACACGGAACTTCTGGAGTCTCTCCCTTCACGCACAAAACCAGCTTCCTTCACCGTCTTCTCCAACCCTGTGAATGCAAATCCATCTTTCCAGCCGCTCAGGCCAACGCTTGGAGACATCCTCGACTGCTCTCTTTCCATCCCGCACACATCTGATCTTCGGCAATCCTGGTAGTAGCTCTGCCTTCAAAACGGATTGGGATTCTGACCACTTTTCACCACCACCGTCGCTACTGTCCTGGTTTAAGGTGCCTGGTTTATCATCTCTCACCTGGACTATTTCAACGGCCTCCCACGTGGTCTCCCTGCTTCACCTTTGAGCCCCCTGTGGCCATAGCGGTTGAATGATCAGAAGAAGGGAACATCAAGCAAGGTATTTCGGTTCTATCACTTCATAACCAACCACCTTAAACGGAGAGGCTGAAAGCAACAACCATCATTTATGTGGCCCCTGAATCTGCAATTGGGCAGGGCTTGGGAAGACAGGTCCTCTCTGCTCCCATGGCACAGGCTGGGGTGGCTTGAAGGTGGGGGCAACCTGGCAGCTGGGGGCTGGAGTCATCTCAAAGCCCACCCATGTCTACCCAGTGGTTGTTACTGGCTGTCGTCCGTGACCTCATGGGGGGCCATCAGCCGGAACGCCCACACTGGCCTCTGCACTCGGCTCTTTGCTTCCTCACGGTGTGGTGGCTGCGTTGTGATAGCCCCTGCCCCAGGAGCAAGCAGGTACGGCCGCACATTTCTTACGGCGCAGGCCCGGAAACAGATGCAGCACCATTTAATTCTACCATATTCTATTGCCAAGATGTCACACAGCCCAGATCCCAGGGGAAGGAGACACAGACTGTACCTTTTGATGGGAGAAGCAGCAAAGAATTACAAGGCCATGTTTTAAGGTCCCTGCAGAAAGGAACAGGAAGATAACACTCTTTGTGCCAGGCTCGGTGTAGGATGCTCACATTCATCAGTGCGTGGGGAGGAGCTTTCCGACGCATCGTACTGCAGAAAAGCGGCACATGTCTGGCGTGTGTCCACAGCAACAGGGCTCGCCGCGAACCCTCGGTTCTTTCCTCTGAGTCACGCCGCCTCCCAGGGATCACCTGCTTCCCACCCTAAGGTTCCAGGACGCTAAGGCGCCATTCCCCAGAGAAGGGGATTCAGTACAAAGTCAGGGTTTGTTGGGACTTTTCTGAGAGGGCTTAGTTACAGATGGACCAAAATCACTTGGTTTTAAGACAGTGCCATGTCTCCAGCCCAAGGGAAAGCTTGGACCAGGATGTCTCAGCTGCGGCTCCATGGACATTTTGGGTCAGACCACGCTTTGTTTGGGAGCCGTCCTGCGCACTGTGGGATGCTTAGCGGCACCCCCAGCCTCCACTCCCCAGACGCCAGTGGCAAGCCCCCTCCCCGCTTCTGCAGCTGCGATAACCAAAACAGCTCCGGACATTGCCAACCTTCCTCTTGGGTGCAAAATCACCCCCAGGTGAGAACCGCTGGGTGAGAGGGATGCGTGCAGTGGGATTTGCAGCATTTTCTCAGTTCTGAGTCTCTTTGATGTTCCTCCTCTGGCTCGGTTATAACTCCTGGTCCGTTTCATCGTCTGGACATCATGAACCAGGTACTTGACCATGTGGCCGTTTCACTCTGATTATTGGAAAACTTAGACCCAGAGCTGTTTCGGTGTCTGTCCCCCCAGGACATGCATTCTTAGTCTGAATTCTGCTCCATTGTACGTTGTTTCCTTTTTCTCCAAACTTTTCATTTATGTCAGTCTTCTTATGTTTTATGCATTCTTTTTGTCTGCCTTAAATCTTTTCCAGAAGAAGGGAGGATACAGAGAGCTAAATAAATAACCGCTGTCTGGGTAAATATCCGCAGGGATGACATCACAGAGAGAGCAGGCACCTGCCTGAAGGGAGCAGGACAAACCAGCAGTAAGGGGCCTGGCGGGAGAGCAAACCCAGCGCGCTCAAGCCAGGTGGCCTGTGGGGCAGAGGGGGGGGTCCCCCACCAGGCTCACCCCCGAGAGGGGCAAATCAGAGAGGGAGGGGGATGGAGGCTGGGATTTTCCAAACCCCTCCCCAGGAAACGGCCATGTTTTGCCTATTTTCTGTCCACGGGAAGGTAAGTTTGAATCAATGGTGGTTGCCAGTGGCCCAACCCAACTTGCCAGGCAGGTGAATGGTCATCTTGGCCTCCCAAAAAGACACCGCACGGAGCAGAAGCGGGCTGCCCCCACCACGCCCTGCCTGAATTGCAGATTCTTGAGCAAAATAAATGCTTGTTGTTTTTAGACACAAATTTTGGGCTGATTCATTACACAGCAATAAATAACTGCAGCATCTTTAGGGAACTGTCACTCCACCCTCCGGGACTCAGTTTCCTTACCTGAATCGTGCACTGTAAAGAGCCCGTCAAGCGCTGGGCGTGGGGCAGGGCCTCCGCTGTCGCAGGTGCTACTAGTCTCGCGGCGAAGGAGTGCAGGTGCAAAGGCAGACACAGCCGCGCCCGCAGCACAGCAGGACGAAACAGACGGGAGACTGCAGAAGCCGAGGGAATGACATGCGCTCATGCACAGATTATGTCCGCAGCTCCTACTGTGCGCCCAAAGCAGGACTAGAAGGAAGCCCAGGGCTGCGGGAAGCAGACAGAGGGGAAATCCCAGCGCTCAGTCCTGGCCTCTTCCCTCCCTCTCTTCTTTCTCCCTGGGGCTCTCAGCTCGGCCACCCAGTCTCTCTTACGAGCCCCCACCTGCATACCCGACATCGCCTCCTGGGTGCTTAAGACCCTCACCCCCACCCCGCCCACCACCATCAGTGTGATCTTCCTCTGTTCTCCCCAGCTCAGTGAGTGGCTTGTCCAGGGCCATGAGCCATGAACTGGCCACCTTGCCTCTCCCTCCATCCCCCCACATCCTAAATGTCACTGAGTCCCGATGGTTTTGCTTCCTAAATGCCATTCAACCAGCCCACTGTTCTCCATCCCCACCGCCATCCCCTACAGTCGTCTCCTGCATGGGCCGACATGATGGCCCCTTAACAGCTCTCCCCCCCCTGCCTGTCCCCTCTCCTGTTCACACAGCAAGAGCCAGCTTTGCAAAATACAAATCAAATCATGTCACCTCTCTGTGGAAAGCTTTCTGCTGGTTCCCTAGTGCTCTTAGGACAAAGGCCACATCCTGCCACTGTCTGTGATGGACCCTGCAAGGTCTGGCCCCTACACACCCCGCCCACTCCACCTCCTGCCCCCTGCCCTGCTTTTGAGTTTCAGCCACCCTGGCTTCTTTCAGTTTGCCACACTCCCCATGCTCCCTCCTGCCACGGGGCCTTTGCACATGCTGTTTCCTCAGCCTGAGATGCTTCCTACTTACCTCCTTCCAACCCACACTTTTAAGAAATCCTCTCTGCTCTCTCTGACCAGACTGACACCCATCTACCCAGCCCCGTGATACCAAGTGGGATCTCTCCTTCACAGCACTGATCTCCATTTAATTTTACATTCCTCTGTGTGATTCTCTGATGAATGTCTTCCTTCCACACTAGACTTTAAGCTCTCGAAAATTGTGACTGGTTTTGATACCATTATAACCCAAAACGCTAGTCCAGCACCCTGGTGCATAGTAAGCACTCAATAAATATTTGTCCAATGGTCAACAAAAGCTGGGGTGGGGGCGGTTGAGAGGCGGTTGATAGTTAATGGTCACTAGAAAAGTTGGGCAGCATTTTATGGAGTAGGTGGGGCTTGAGTTGAACTTAAAGGAGGAACAGACATTGTACTGATGGAGACACTTGGAAGGGCATTCTAGGTGTGTGGAACAGAATAAACAAAGAGGTAGGTACAACGAGTGTGTGTGTGTGTGTGTGTGTTTGTGCATTGGGGTGCCAGGGAAGGAGATGGGCCAGGCTAGTGGAGGTGCAAGTTGGGAAAAGGGGGGACACCAACTCGGCCGGCAGGTAGGTTCCCGAGGGTCTCGAAGGCAGATAAAGCGTCGGCACGTGAAGAGCGGAAGATTTCAGACGGGAGTGTGGATCCCGGGCAGGCACTCAGAGAGATGGCCAGAAGCAAAGTCTCACAGCAGAATGGGTGGGACACAGCGGTGGGGACGGATGGAGCCAGGTGGGAGGCTGGGCAGTGTCCAGGCACGAGCTGACAAGGACCTGGTGGTGAGGCCACGGGGATGGAGTGGACGAGGTGGACAAGGAGGCGTTAAGAAGAAAGCCAGGCTCCAGCCTGGGGGCCGCCGTCTCAGGGACCAGCCGGGACGGGTCTTCCACGCCCGAGTGTAAGAAGGAGCCGGTCTGTCAGGCAGACGCAAAAGGCGCCAGTGCCATCTCCCCAACTCTTTGCCCCCTTCGGGGTGAGCAGATCAATACCAGCCATCAGGGCTGAGGCCAGGGACAGGGGACAAGGTTAGCTGTCTGCAGGGAACACGGAAAACCCAGGGCAGGGTCACCTGGGTGACTTATTGCCTATTAATAATAAAAACATGTAAATGTTACGAAGGCCATATTGATTCCAACATATGAACCATCCATCATGAGGGTGAGGAAGAAATGGGGTGTCATAAATATCGAATAATAAGACTGTAGCCCAGGACTTATCGATATAGGTGGGCGAAGGCTGAGACAGGTCCCAGGGCAATTTTATAATGAGAGCAACTCCCAGCAACCCCTCCCTGCATGTGGGGTTCATGAGGGGGAGGGAAGACAGAGCGTCCCTCAGTGGAAGGGAGGTACTCGTGTACAGAGGTCCTAAAGAAGGGCCCCTTTTCTTCATGGAGAGCTGTCATCAGAGCTCCCGAAATCTCTTAGTCAGGGATCTACGGCCTGGAGAAACGCCCACCCCAGGGTGGGGACGGTCTTCACCCCCACTTATCCTAAGGCAACAGAGCTTAAAGGGTAGGCATGCTGGTTTGGAGTCAGGCAGACCTGGGCACAGATCTTGCCCCACTGTGTACTAGCTCTGCAAACTGTACAGCTTTAACTTCTCTGGGCATCAGTTTACTCATCTATAAAATGGGACTATTGATACCAACCTGCAAGGCTGTGAACATGAACCGGGACCATGCCTATAGTCAATACCCATGGTAGTTGTTACTATAATGGCAGAGTGGCCAGGGGCTTCTGGGGCCATTACACCCCTCCCTACTTGGCATAAGACTGAACGACTCCAGTCCCGGGGACACCCAGCGAAGTGGCATCATAGTTGAGGGAGGAGCAGCCCGACCCTGGCCACACTCCCTTTCCCCAACTGGGTTTTCCTGGCAGATTTCGGTTCGAATGGCTACACGTCTCCTGGACCCAGTGGGCATGGGGCCGGGAAATCAGCCGGTCCTTACAAGTCTCTGCCTCCATGTCATGCTAGAGTGGGGTGGGGACCAATGAGCACCCAAAGCCTGAGCCTCAGCAAGTGTCAAGAGCGGGGTGCTCAGTGTCCCGGGGGCTCAAATAGCGAGGTCATGTCCAGTTGAGGGGAGTAGAGAGGCTTCCTGGAGATGAGCTGAGAATGTCCAACGAGAGGCGGGGAGTGGACAGAAGCTCCCCAGCCGGGCCCCGTGCAGAGAGAGAATAGGGTGGAAAGTTCCTATCCCCGGCAAATCCCGAGGAGACTCAGCCTGTGGCTGTGAGTGAACATCACGCCCAAGCCACGGGGGATATTTTGTTCATTATGGATTTTTTTTGCATTAAGTTTGGCTTTTTATAACTTTTTAATATTGCGTTAAAATATTATTTGTCTTGATTTCTGAGTTTTTGGTGTTCCTGACAGTTTGTGCCCAACGTGATGCCTCCCCCACCTGCACCTAAGCCCGGCTCACCAGTGACTACGTTTCTGGGACTATTCCCGTCCCCACCAGCTCTCGGCTCCCAGGTACCCAGCCCGCTTCCAGCCGCCTCCCGCTCAGCTCTGCCGCCCTCCCAGCTTTCCTGAGTCTGATTCCAGCTCCCCACCCCACCTCCGCCCCCACGTGGACCCACCTCATCGTCACAGCCTTTGTATCCGGTGGTGGCATAGGTAGTATGGGTGGACAGGTCCTCCCTCTGCGCCTGGCACGGCGGCCCCAGGCCGTGTGCTCTCCCAGCATCATCCGATTCATCCTCGCTGGATCCTGAGAGGGGCCATCACGAACCTCCTTTGTCAGGTGGGGAGCCTGAGAGGTTATGGGATTCACCCAAGCTCACACAGCTGGTCAGTCCATGGTGGGTCTGGGATTCGACTCAAGCAAAATGCTCTTTTTCAGCAGAAGCCAGCGTTTCCCAAAGTGTCGTCCTTGGAACCCATATTCCGTGGGCTGTGAGTCTGGGAGACTTCGAAGAATTGGCTTCGTGGTCGGAGAAGTTTAACCGGCTGGTGTGCACGAGACCCAGCAAGAGTGAGCAGGTCAGAGGCTCGAGGTAGTCCTACAGGTAAAAAACGAACCATTTGATATCGTTTAACTTGACATGTTCCGAACTTATTGGCCACAAAACCCTTTTGTTCATGGAGCATCTCCCCGGGCCAGTGTTCCAGCTCAGACTCTCAGGAAGTGCTGACCTGCTTCTAGCTGGAGAGTTTCCCAGCCGGGTCCACATGAGTCCTGCTAGGACCCGTTTCTGAACCTTGACCTTGAAGGGGAGGCGAGGTTTCTTTCCTCACCCCTGGGTTTGGGGCTGAGGCACCTATGACTATAGGCAGGTTCAGGAGAAGGCCATGCAAATGTTGTTAATATAAGTTTTATGTGACATGGAGCCTTCGGAAGGGAGGACCCAAAGAAGCAGAGGAAGCTGAGCCTGTTCACACTCAGGTTTGACGGGAAAGGGGACAGTCGTGCGGACATGCGATTGGACAGAGAGGGTGCGATGTCATGGTAATAAACCAGGGGGCGGGGCCCGTAGCAAGGCCTATTTGTTCAGATTCTGCTCTGTGTCCTGTGTCTTCAGAGACAAGGACGTTCCTTTCCTCCGGGTGTAGCGACGGCACCTCTCCCACGAAGGTCTTACGAAACCACTTCAGAGGAAGGTCGGAGAATTCTTTTGTGGCCCGTGCCAGGGGACAGGGGCAAGGGAAGGACAGAAAGTCCTTCCCGCTTCTGCTGTTTCTCAATGCCACGTGCCGTATTTTAGGGTAGTGTGTCCTGAACCCCGTGACAGTGTGTCCTCTCCCTTCGCTGCATTTTCCAGCTTGGACCGCCCGGAGGAAGGGGAGGCAGGCGGAGGGAGGGGCTTTAGGAGGAGCCCAGGATGGGCCTTTACATTTTACATTAAGTATTTCTGTGTTGTTTGATGTCTCACACAGCATGCGAGTCACTTTGGTGAGGGAGGGAGGGAAGGGGGGAAGGAAAGAATTGGGGAAGGAGGGAGGAAAGAAGGAAAGAGGAGAGGAAGGGAGGGAGGGAAGAAGGAAGGAGGAAAAGAATAGAGGAAGACAGGGAAGAGGAGGGAGCGAGGGGGGAGCAGAAGGGAGGGGAGGGTTCCTACAGTTTCCACCTCCCGCAGCCCATCCCCAAGCTCCCCCTCCCACTAAGTCCCCACCCACCCCTGCGGCACCCCCCAGCCCACCCTGGAATCACAGGCTCATTCTAAGCCGTTTCCCTATCAGAGGCCTTGCCTCTGCCCTGCGTCTCAGCCACACGGGTTTGCACAATTTGCAGTCTCTGTGTTCGCCTGCCCTCCCTCCCCAGCCAGTCCAGGGGTGGAGGGACCCCTGGGCCAGGAGCCCCTCGGAGCACCCCCGCCCAGGCCTGGGTAATGGGCCCTCTTTACGCCGGTTTGATTTTATTATTATGCCAACACACTTGCTTAATTCTCTGCTGTCTTCCTTCTGCACTGTTGATTTACACTGTTAGTGTTTTAATTATACAATTCAGCACTCCTTAAAACATGAAAAACTGCTCAACTTTTCAAGCAATTAAAAGGCAGCAGAGTATATCAGCAGATCTGAGACGAGATAAGTAAATCAAGCAATTAAAAAACTCATTTGGTGAAAATGTAGCAAGCCACCCAAAATGAGCAAGGTTGGTGGGCCCTGCTGGCAGGAACGTCAGAGAGCGGGGCCTGCTCCAAATCACCTTCCTCCTCTCCCGCTCTCACCTTCCCCTGCTCTCCCTCCCCGTTGAACACGCGGCTCCCAACCCCAGCCCGGATGGCTGAGGGGACCCACCTGGGGAAAGCCAAGGCCTGCGGTGCCCAGAGACTTGGGTCTCAGGCTGGCCCCCAGGCCGCTGGTGAACTTGGCCATGTTGTTCCCCTTTCTCGGCCTCAATTTCCCACCTGCGAATGGGACTGCACCACCATGCTTTGGGGTGTGTGTGCGTGTGTGTGTGTGTCTGGTAAAATATACATCACACAACTTACCACTGTAAGGGAGAGAACATACCTTCAGTTCATGGCGGAAGGCCCTGCGACAAGACAGGTTAACCAGAGGAAAGCACGCACCTTCAGCGAACGAACGTTTTACATGACACAGGAGACGTCCCGAGGAAATGAAGATCTGGAGAAACAAAAAGCCTGCGTGTTTTCCTTGCCGGGTTTGATGAGGAGGTGAATGGTCGTGGAGGATATGGTCTCACGGTGATATCCTGGAGGGGACTTAGCAAGGCAGATTCTCCTCCGCGTCTCTGTGTCTTCAGAGGCAAGGATGCTGCCCCAGGTGCAGGGACGGCACCTCTGACACGAGGGGCTCACGACTCGGTTCAGGAGAGGTCAGGGAGAAGGTGAGGGTGGCCTTCCCGCTTCTGCTGCTTCCTCAAATGCCAGGATGCCCGATTGGGGGTAGCATGTCCCGAGCCCCATCACCGTCTTAACCGTTTTGAAGCGTGCAGTGAGGGGGTGTGACATTTCCACCGTTCACTCACGGGCATGTTGTTGTGCCGCCACCACCCGCACCCGCTCCAGAGCCCTTCCCATCCTGCAAACCCGAAACTCCACACCCCCTGAACACGAACTCCCTGTCCCCCATCCTGCACCACTGGTTTTTAAGCTGGTTTCTGCGGGGCCCCAGGGGTTCGTCTGGCCCCTGCAGGGCAGCGGGGAGGGGAGCAAGTAAGGCAAGGGTGAGTGAGCAGAGCTCCATTTGGGTCTGTGTGAGCTATGAGGCTTCGGGAGGTTATTTCATTTGAGCAAAAGACTCTGAAGATTGTTTTGTGAAGTCAGAGAATGGCTGGATGAGATGGTCGTAAAGGCCTTCTGGATGGAAGGAACAGGCTGAGGGGTGGGGGGGCGGATGCGCCAGCAGCGAGGGGGACAGAAGAAGCTCCCCCAGAATGAGCTGGGTGCCCCCGGGGGAGCCAGTTCCTCCCAGGCCTTGGCCACTCCCCTCCACCACCATGGTGCACAATTGGCATCGTGACTCTGGCCCCAGGGCCCCCGGAGAACAGGGACTCTGTGCTGCACTGTGAGAGTGAGGGTGGGGACGAGGTGGGGCAGGGACAGGAGGTGCGCAGCCCACTCATCCATCACACCCAGAGCCGGAAAGGCCAGAGGTGCCACCAGACCCGCTCTGGGAGGGCTGTCTGGGAGAAAGATATTGACCGAGGCGAGGAGGGAGGGAGGCGGCGGGCGCTCTGGGGCGGGCGCTGGAGATGGGGGCCAGGAGGCAGCCTCGACCGGCAGCATCCGGTTCAGGACAGAACCTCCCGAGTGGACACTCCCCACCCTTCATCCCCGCTGGCAGGATTATAACCACCGAGGGGCAGAGCCCAGAATCTCAGCCGTGCTGGTGTCGGCAGGAAGAGGCGAGTTCAGGTTTCCTACAAGAGAACACAGCCTCTCCCTGTTCAGGGAAGAGATTCCACTCATCGTGGCTTTCCCTCCTTCAAGAAAACAGAGGGCCCCTCTGACATTTTCTTTTCAACACATGTCCCTTCCCTTTAACGACACCCAAGGGAACAGCCGATCGGGTCTGAAAACGCTGTTCTTTCAAGGTGTGACTGTTGGCTGGTGGCGTCTCTCTGTGCTGGGTCTCCTTCTGCAGAACAGGGTCCCCCAGCCACCAACGACAGTGGGAAGTAGTCACAGGTCACAAACCCTGTGCCAACGAGAAGGGGACAGGAACACATACAAGTCCAGTTTTTATGATACCTCCCAGCCCCCGGCTCCAACCCTGTCTGAGCCAGATCTCCCTGGGGTCACCTGCTAGGCACAGCCCACTCTCGTTCCAGGCCACCTGTCTGCCTATGGACACTCCAGCCCCTACTCCACCCGTCCCCTGGGTTCTGTGCACAAAATCTCCCCCATCCTGCCCAGCAGTCCCCTCAAGGTTACTCCCCTGGAGCAATTTCTGTTCCAAACAGCTTCTCCTAGTTGCTCTTTGTAATCCCAGAACCTCCATTAATCATTCTTAAGCCCTTTGAATGCAATATTTCCTCTAAGAACCGAAATTTCTTCACAACTCTGCACCCTCCTGCCATCTCCAATCACCCACACTCATCAGTCATTAACATAACGCATTAGCATATCTATAACTTCTGTATACTTTGATTAATCTCGCCCGGATTTTTCTCCCAATTGCACCTAATCGGCTGAGGACTGACCAGGATTGGAGGAGGTGTGCGCCTCACTGGGCCCCTGGCGTTGAAAGGATGGAGCGGAAATAGAGTTCCAATGTTACTAAATCTGACTCTTTCTTTTTGCACATGAGGAAACTGAGGCCTGAAGAGGTGAAGTAGCGTCCCTCCCCCGACAACCACCCCAGGCAGCACCACCCCACGTGTGCTTCCTGTAAACTAGTTCCCAGAAACACTCTGCACAAAAGCAAAGAGTGAGGCTGGAGGGGACGGTGTATAGAGGCCAGGGGGCCGGGGTCAGCACATTCCGGAAGGCACGGCTGCCATGCCCCTGTGCTGGACGTCCACAGAGCACAGCGGCACGGTAAAGGCTTCGGAAAAGACTCACAGTAAAGAAACCTGTTATCTTTATTCAATCCAACATTTATGTAAGCATTATCTCTTTTTCTCTCTAGACCACCTATACTAGATATACGTTTCTGTGTAAAAAAATATTACCCCAAAACTATGTGACTTACAACAATAAACAGGCTAGGCACAGTGGCTCACGCCTATAATCCCAGTGCTTTGAGAGGCTGAGCTGAGAGGATCACCAGAGGCCAGGAGTTCAAGGCCAGCCTGGGCAACATAATGAGATACCATCTCTACAAAATAATTTTTTTTAAAATCAGCCAGTCCTGGTGGTGCACCCTGCAGTCCCAGCTACTCAGGAGGCTGAGATGGGAGAGTCACTCGATCCCAGGAGTTTGAGGCTGCGGTGAGCTGTGATTGTGCTACTGCACTCCAGACAGAGCAAGACCCTGTCTCGAAAATAAAAACAGCAACATTTATTATTTCACATAGTCTCTGAGAGTCAGGGAATCTGTAAGTGGTTGATCTGGGTGGTTCTGACTCAGGGTTTCTCGGGCAGTTGCAGTTACAATGTCAGTGGGGGCTGCCGTCATCTGAAGGCTGGACTGGGGCTGGGGGTTCTGCTTCCAAGAGAACTTGCTCGTGTGGAGCAGACTGTCGGCAGAAAGCCTCTCCATAGGCAGCTGGCATCCCCAAGACTGAGTCATCAGAGAGAGAGAGAGAGAGAGAGACAGGGGGGAGCTGCAGTGTTTTTTGTGCCGTGTTGAAAGTCACACACCATATCTCCACGATATCCCGCTGGTCACACAGGTCAGCCATGTTTGGCACGGGAGAGACTACACAAGGATATGAATCCCAGGGGTGGGAATTGTGGGCTCCTATTCGGGAGGCCAGCTACCACGCCACCTATTAACTCCACATATCTGGAGAACCACTAACCAGAGCCTATTCTGTGGGGATTAAAGTACAACTGAGAAAGGTGTGACTATCTCAGACCTTCCCCCTGATGCAACTAGATCAGATGCTACAGGTGTCCTTGCCTGGCTCTGCTTTCTAAGGACCAGACATCAGTCCTCGGTTCTGCTTGGTTCCATCCTTCCACGAGGCTCTGTTCTTCCTCACTGCTGGTCTAGGCAGACCCCAGGGCCTGGTGTCTCTACTGAGCCCGTGGCCGCTGGCCTCTAAGGCAAGGCCCAGACACCAGCATTCTGTCAAGTCAGCCCCCAGCCTCGGCTAAGACCTCCCCTCTTGCCATCGGGAGCCCTGCTGGCTACACACTGAGTTTCTTATTCCAGTATGAAGGCAGCTCTAATTAGAATAAAAATTGCTAATGCTTATTAAGTGTTTATGGTATGCCAGGCACTGTGCCAACAGGCCTGCATGCACTATATCATTAATCCTCACCATGGCCCTAAGCGGTAGTTCCTATAACCCCATTTAATAGATAAGAACACTGAGGCTCTGGCCAGTCAATGTGGCCAACAACACGTAGCCAAAAGCAGCAGAGCTGCAACTGAGCTGGGACCATCTGAGTCCAGATCCCAGGCTGCTATTAAGCTATATTTCCCCCAGTGTCCCATTCACCTGTAAAGCATGGATGGAAATATTTGGGCTGGTGTCATGAGGGTATCTGTTCTTACTCAGGTAATCTCCTCCCACTTCACCAGCAGCTCCAATGATCCCACCCCTCTCCTATAAGGGGATGTTCTTGAATCATTAGATTTTAAAAAACGAAAATGCCTTCACAAGTGATATTTGCCTCTATGAACAATGACAAGGTTGTTTCCTCACCTCTCCCTTAAAACAGGTTTTGAAAGATAGCTAATTGTTTAAAGTAAAAATATTAGCATCGTATGCTGGTAGGTGTTATATACATAGTTGTAAAATAGATAATAACAGCACAGAGGAGTAAATAGAATTTTTCTGTTGTAAAATTGTTACATTTCATGTTAAGTGTTACAATATTAATTCTAAGTATACTGTGATAAGGATGCATAGAACAACCACTAAAAAACTACAAAGACATATAGGTTAAAAAGCCAATTGAGGTTTTAAAATTGAATATTTTTAAAAATCAAGAAGGCAAGAAAAGAACAAAAAACAAGTGAAACAGGACAACTAGAAAACAAATAATAGGTACGGCTGATAAACTTTAAGATGGACCCTAATAATCCCCACTTTCTGGCATGCACACCCCATGTGCATGTCACAAATAGTACATAAAACTCTTTCAGAAAATAGAGAATAAGGGAACACTTCCTACTCAGTTTATGAGATGAACATAACCCTGTGCCCAAAGCCTATAAAAGATAATATAAGAAAGAACATTAGAGACCAATATCCCTTATGAGCACAGTTTAAAAAAAAAAAAAACTCTTAAGAAATTTTAGCGAATTGAATCCAGCAATATATAAAATACATAATGCATTTTGGGCATATAAATGTGTAAACCCAATCAAGTAGAGTTTATACCAGAAATACAAGGTTGATTCAACATTCCAATTTCAAATAATATAATTTAGTATATTAATGAATTAAAGAAGAAAAAGAATAAGATCTCAAAAAATTCAGAAAAAGTACTTAAAATTCAACACCCATTCTTACTTTAAAACCATCAGCAAACTAGAACTGAAGGATAAATTCCTCAATCAGACAAAGGGGATCTACGACAAAGCTATAGTTAATATCATACTTAATGGTGAAAGACTGAACGCTTTTCTCCTAAGGTTGGGGAAAACACAAAGACTTCTGCTCTCATCGCTTCTATTTAAAATTGTACTAGAGGTTCTAGCCAGAGCAATAACACAAGAAAAAGTAGTAAAAAGTTTACTTATTGGAGGAAAATAAGTGAACTCTCTTTTTCACATATGACACGATTAGTTACTTTAAAAAAAAAACTAACAAATCTACTTAAGAAAAAGATCTCTAGAACTAAAAAGTTAATTTAATAAAACTGCAGGACACAGGCCAATATGCATCAATAATCAATTGTTTTTCTATATATTATCAGGAAACAATTAGAAAATGAAATAACAACAAATCCTATCAACAATGGCATCCAAAAATGTAGAATTCTCAGTAATAAATCTAGTGAAAGATTTGCAAGACCTTTACGTTGATAATTACAGACGCAATGGAAAAAAATTACAGAAGATCTAAATAAATGAAGTGATATACCATGTTCATGGATTGGAGGACTCTATATTCTAACATGTAATTTCTCCTCAAACTGACTCATAGATTCGACACCATCCCCATCAAAATCCCAGGAAACTCTTTGTAGACAATGACAATGTGATCCTAAACTTTATCAGTTGGCCTTTAACATGAGTCTTAACTCGAACTAGAACTTAAAGTCTCTGCATCAGTACAGTGTAACCTCTATTGCCCATTATCTCTCTCCCCTTCTTTTTCTATTTTAATCAATTCATGGTTTAAATGAGGAAGAATCAACATATCAGACTCCTTCCTCTTCTCTACACAAAATAGAGTTAAGGATTCCTTCACCTTGAGGGTGGAATCCTCACTGACCTCACCGATGAGGAAGATGACCGCTTGGATTGATGGGAAAGCTCACAGCAGCCGCTGGGCAAGCTTTGGGCAGAGCTGCTGCTAAGGCACATCCCTCCCTTGCTGGTGCTGATGATACACAGGGAAAGTGCAGCATCCGCTTTTTAAAAATCAAATAAAATCTATATGAAAATGCAAAGGACCTAGTATAGCCAAAACAATTTTGTAAAAAGGAAGGAAGTTGGAAGACTCATTCTACCTGATTTTAAGACTTGCTGTAAAGCTACAAGACAGTGTGTTATTGGTATAAGGATGGACAAATAAATCAATGAAATACAATAGTGAGTCCAGATGCAGACTCACACATGTCAATTGATGTTTTTAAAGACACCGAGGCAATTCAAGGGGAAACCATTTTCAGCAAACATGCTGGAATAACTGCGTATCCATATAGGAAAAAACAAACCTTGACTCCTATCCTACACCACAAACAAAATTAGTTTGAGAAGAATCATAGACCTAAACATAAAAGATAAAACTGCAAAGCTTCTGGAAAAAAATATATAGGAGAATAGCTTTTGTGAATTTGGGATAGGCAAAGATCACTCAGAGAGGACACAGAAAGCACTAACCATTTTTTAAAATGATAAATTAACTTTAACAAAATACAAAATCTTGCTCATCGATGGACACCAGTAAGAAAATGAAAAGACAGAATGCGGACTAAGAGAAGATATTTACATCACATATATCCAACAGAAGACCTCCATCCAGTGATATGCAATGAACAGTACAATCAATAAAAGAAAGAAAAAATAAGGTATAAATAAAAGATTTGAAGAGACACTTCACAAAAGAAGGTATTAAAATGAGCAATAAGCTAAGGAAAAGATTCTCAACATCATGAGTCATCAGAGATGCAAATCAAAACCGCAATGCAGTGTTGCCACACATTCACCAGAATGACTAATATCAAAAGCACTAATAACAAGTGTTTGGCAAGAACGTGGAGCAAACGTAAGTCTCATGCAGGCAGGTGGTTCCATTTCCAACCACTCTGGAAAACTACCAAACTTTTGCCTATATGACGGCCCAGTGATTTTATTCCTAGGTATCGTCTTAGTCCATTTGGGCTGCTCTAACAACATATCATATACTGGGTAGCTTATAAACAATGGAAATTTAGTTTTCACAATTGTGGAGGCTGGACAGTCCAAGAGCAAGGTACTGGTAGATTCTGTCTGGGGAGAGCCGGCTTCCTACTTCACAGATGCCACCTTTTTTCTGTGTCCTCACGTGAGTCTCTCTTGAGCCTCTTTCCTAAGAGGAAAGGGGTCATGAGTAGTACCCTAACAACCTAATTGTCTCCCAGAGGCCCCTCCTCCTAATACCATAGCGGGGGTTCAGATTCCAGTAGAATTGGGGGGCACACAAACATTCAGACCACCGCAGTATTTACTTAAGAGAAATGAGAACATGTCCACAAAAGAAGAAACAAGAAAATTCATAGCAACAATATCTACAATAATCATAAACCAGAAACAACCCAAATGCCTCTCAACAGGAGCAGGTACAGTATATTAGCATATAGTAATGTAGAGAGAGCATGTAGGAATGTATATTAATTATATGCGCATACGTATGTATTCATGTTAATCATATATGTTAATATGATGGAATATTACTCAGCAATAGAAAGGGTCAGACCGCTGATAGATGCAAACCCGCGTGAGTCTCCTAGATGCTGTGTTGAACAAAGGAAGACACGCAGAGTACTTACTGTACAGTTCCACTTACAAGAGGTCCAACAACAGGCGGAAGTAACCAACGTAACAGAAATCGGAGCTGCCATTGCCTCTGGAGAGGGTCTGAGTGACGGGAAAAGGGTGCAGGGAATTTTTATGCTTTGATCGGTGAGGGGTTCGGTTACATAGGTGTTTCCATTTGTCAAAACTCATCAAATGGTACACTTAAGATCTGTGCATTTCTCCTTATATAAATTTGACCTAAAAAATGCTACAAAATCACGGGTAAAAAACAACCCAACAATAGGAAACCGTAATCTTTGCCCGGCTTGTCTGGTCCTACGAGGTCTGGCCCCCGCTAGACAGGGACCCTGCGTGGCAGAGTCCGCTCCGCTCATCACCGTGCGTTCCGCAAGCACACCAAGCTCGTTTGCCCTCGGAACCGTGGTATTTGCAGGCCGCGCCCCCCACCCCAGTTTCCAGAGTTCTTTCCCGGATCCTCGCACAACTGTGCTCCTAAGAGAGGCTCCGTCAACCAGGTTCTTGCAGAAACGAGATGGCACAGCCAAAACAGGGCAAGTGCAGGTGAGTTAACAAAGGGACCGTTTCCACAGCAGTGGCTACCAGGTAGAACGCAATGCCCAGAGCTGGTACTCTGGGCCGAAGGGGGCAGGGGAGGAGGGGGAGAAGCTGTTTCCAGAATGTATTGCTGTCAGGATGGGAGCCAAAAATGAAACCCAGCTTCACTCTCCCGCCCTCCCGTCCCTCCGGTGTTCCCCATGGCACGCCCAGTCGGAACTCATAGGGCAGGGGAGCCCTTTGCCGCAGGTCAGCCCCTGCGCACAGAGCAGAGAAGGATGGAGAAGCAATCTGGGAGCAGACAGAATGTCCAGCGCAGACACTGCTACCGGCATCCCCCCTACATAGCCGCTCATCCTGTTCCCTCCTTAATTTCTTCATGGAACTTACCGATATCTAACTCATCTTATTTGGTTGCCTGCTAGTTGCAAAAACCCCTCCTCTAGAACATAAACTCCAGGGACTCAGGGACCGAGTCTCATTTATTAGAGTGTCCCTAGTGCCTAGAACAGTGCCCCGTACTTCAAACAGATGCAGAGTGTGCCCAGAAATCCCAGAGAGAAGATGAACGGGTGGGCGTGACACTGCCTCCCCCAGCGGCTGCGAGGCTCTCCCAAGCTCACACGTTCTAGCCATCTTTTTTTGTTTGTAATTAACAGACATTTTTTTAAGAGCAGTTTTAGGTTTATAAAAAAATTGGTCGAAAGGTACAGAGAGTTCTCAAATATTTTCTATTTGCTCCCACGGTTTCCTCTATTATTTCTATCTCACATTGATATGGAACACTTGTTACAATCCACAAAGCAACGTTGATACGCTATTATTAACTCACGGCTGGGTTTTGACAAATGTGTAACGAGTGACACGTGTCCATCACTCCGCCATACAGAAGAGTTCCGGTGGCCTCCGCCTTCCCCACGAACCCCTGGCAACCACTGATGTTTTCACTATCTCCGTTGTCTTGCCTTGTCCAGAATGTCACGTAGTTGGAGTCACACAGTATCTCCGTCATTTGGACCCCTGTGGCTTGGCACCATAGACGGTCTGCAAATATTTTCCAATTCCACAAGAGACTGGATGAAAGGACTTAGAGACGCCCACGTTCTGTGGGGCTTCAAGCGCCGGAGCAGGAGCGAGCCCAGCCCCTTCCCCTGTCTGGGGTCAGAAACCCTCACTCCTTCCCTGTTTTGCCCTCCCTCCCCCAGCCCCACTCGCCTTCCTCACCTCCTTTAAATTACACAAAGATTTCCACGTGTGAAAGCTAATTTAGGCGCCATAACGGAGACCATATTTAATGTAAATGGAAGGCGCAGAAGCAGAAGGATTTATGGTAATAATAACCCGCTTGTAATAATACAGAGTGGGTCACCTGCTTAAGAAACAGTGGATTAAAGAGAAGGAAATTTACCTCCCAAAAGAACAAGTGTCACTGGAAAACTGCGGTAGCACCGAGTCTTGGATGATCTTATTAAACCCCATAGATCTTACTCTGCTTTCGTACCAGGAGAGGCCTACTTCTCCCCCGTGCATAAGAATGGCCAAAGGGAGGCCCGCAGCAGGAATGGAAGTGCAGGAGACAGGGCACTTCCCAAAAAGGCCTGGCGTCAGAGCCCCTCTGCACAGAGCCCCACACGAGCCACATGCCGGTGGCATTCCTGACGCAAGGAGAACCAGGAGCACAGAAGGATCCCGGAAGCAGGAAGATGTGCATTCTTGCGGGACAGCTCCGACGTCACGGACCCCACCCTGTTCAGGCGTGGGTAACAGGGAGGTCCCAGCAATGCTTCAGACTGCTGGGGTGCAAGGAATGCCATGCACCCCACATGGTGGTTACAGGGAGCAGGAGGCTTTGGTTAAGCAGGCGAGCTCTGCATTTCGAGAGACTGGGTTCAAATCCCAGCCCACTACTCGCTGCCTGTGTGACCTTGAGCACATTATAAAACTGACTCCATCCGTTTCCAGCCCCGAGTGGATTCTCACCCTGTCCATTCCCCTTAGGAAAGTGGCCTCAGGATCAGAGCGGCCGAGCCAGCAGGGGCGAAGCCTCCCGGCGGCATGCTGGAGTCGGAGCCCGGACAGTAGCAGCAGTGACCGTAGGACCAGTAGAACCCTCCTCCAGCTCATCAAGGACCCTGTTGCCAGGACAGACGCCAGGCCCCCAGCCTCACCTCTGCCCCTCCATGGGGAGGCAGGGAGGACACAGCACCCTGTCTGCTGTGCACTTGGCCTCCGCCGCCAGTGCCCCGTCCTCACCCCCCCACCTTTTTTCCGAGTAATGGTTTGTTGGGAAGCGGGTGAGCTGGAGAGAGCCGTTCAGGCTGAGAAAAGCCATCACGCAAAAGGATTATGGCAGCATCCCTAGTGCACTGGGGCTTTTAGAATGTTTCTGTGAAATCACGCATTATAGGATGTCCTCACAGGGAAGACGGAGGGGACGGCACCATGCCAGGGAACCAAGGCAAAGCCACCTGGGCTGGGGAGAGCGGGTGGCTTCCAAGAATTCTCCAGAACCCAGGCTGGGACTCCTTAGAGAACTGTCTCCTTCTAAGGTCTCAAGCCAAGGTGCACAGGACACCCTCACGCCTCCCTGCAGGGTGTCTGCACCTGAGCTTCTCTTACAATAGGGCCTGAGTGGGGAGAGACTGGGGGCCGAGAAACGCAGAGCATCATTTCCCTGGCACCAGCGAGGGATGGGCCGGCCCTGGGGCTTCCACAGGCCGCCACAGCTCACCTCCTCCCCAGCTTCGCTCGGGTCTCCCCTTCCGGTGAGTCCTCCCCGACCACGTCGTGAATCCTGCAACTTCCTCCCCACCCCATCCCCACCCCATCATCCCTTTCCTCTGACTCTCTGCTCTGTTATTTTTTTCAATATCACTGTGGCCTCCTCACATACCACCTAATTTACTACAGTGACATTGTTAGGCTCAGCTCCCCCCTGGAATGGAAGCCCCGCGAGGCAGCAGCTGTCATCTGTGGTGCTCACTGGTACATCCCGAATGACTAGAGCTGTTTCTGCAACATAGTAGACGCACAATAAATGCTTACTGAGAGAAAGTGTCAATCAGGCCCTTAAGATAAGACATGGGCTGCTGTCCCGCCTCCTTTATTCCCAATCTGAGCGCTGTTCCAGGTCTTTCTGGGAATCTCTGTCCAGATGTAGAGTGGCCCAAACCTAAGCCACATCCTCTAGCCTGAACAGCACGAGGCCCTTCTGGATTGGATGGGGAGCTTTGAGGCAAACCCGGCATTGTGCTCAGAGGGCGGCTGTGGGGCTCCCCCACACTCAGCGGCCCTCTCAGGGGTCTTCTGGGGTGAAATGGGCAAAGGGATGGCCCTGCTGGGGTCCAGGCAGCCTGGCCTGGCTTCCCTGCTGCGCTGATGAGGTTCTCAGCGTCCCTTCCTGCATTTCTCATCAACCCAGATATGTTTGCACTTGCAGCCTGCAATTAACATTAGCCTTGCAAGATCCGTTTCACTGGAGCCTCTTAATGAAGCCATTGTTCTACGCCCCCCAGCATCCCCCACCACACCCCCACACCCCACACACACACGCTGTGCTGTGGGAACTGGCTCCGATTTGGACTCTCGGGCTATGATGGGTGCAGAGCTCCCAGGGAGGGAGGTGGTCTCCCCGGGTCTGTGCTGGCTTCTTCGGACCCAAAAGCTGCTCTGCCCTTTAACATGGACCCCATCACCCTGGAGTGCTTCAGAGACTGTGAATGTGAGAGCAAAGAAGAAATAATCGAAAGGAGGAAGTCCACCTTCCCTGCCCGCCCAGCCCCCAGACGAGGGCCCCCCCCCCCCCCGTGCTGGCCAGGCGGGCAGGGGCAGCGGAGGTGGCTGGATGGAGGGCTGACGGGGATCCACACACGTGGAGCTGGGGCGGGAGCTCCCGAGACTGAGAAATACAACTGCGCCTCAGAGCAGCAGGCGTCCCGGCAAAATTACTCCTTTTAATCTAAATTTGATGAGGCCAGGGCTGCCTTTCAGCTAGGAGAGAGGGAGAGGTGTTACAGAGTTTCCTGCCTGAGTCCTCCCCGCCACCGCCCCCGGGGAACCTGGCTTACCTTCTCAGGTGGCTCCCTTCTCTTCCATGCCACGGGCAGAGCCCCAGGCGCTGGACACACATTCCTCCAAGACCAGGACGTAATTTTTATGGACCAGATCTTTCCCTGCCGCTGCCTAGCCAGAGCCCCCTGGGTTCTCCAGCCAGGGTGACCGAAAGGACTGGTTTGCCCAGGACTGAGGGGCTTCCTGGGAGGCAGGTCGTTCAGTGCTGACACCAGGAAAACCCCAGGCAAACCCTTTTTCTAAGAAAGTTTAGAAGGGCTTGTGGGATACCCTTCTCAGAACAGCTGGGAGCCATCCCGGAAGGCAGGAGCACCTGTTGTTACCTGAGCAATCTACCTGCCCAGGGAGGAAGCTGGGTCTTATCACTTGTCATTAAACTCCGTTCCCTCCTCTCAACGTCCGGCACCACCCTCGACCAAGTGGTCAGACATCAATCCTGAAAGCAGGGCACTCTGACTCCTCCCCCTCGCCCCTGTCCCCACGTGCATGCCCTGCCCGCTCCGAATACCCCCTCGCTCCTCTGTGCCCTCCTCTCTGTCCACCCGCACTGCCACTATCTGCGGCACCTGCGCTCGGTAGAACAGGGCTAACGGTTCGGGGCAGCCCCGCCTAGCCCAGGTGCCAAGGCAGGAGGGATGTGCTGAATTATGTCCCCCGAAAAGATGTGTTGGACTCCCAAGCCCCAGTGCCTATGACCTTATTTGGAAATAGGGTCTTTGCAGATGTAATCAAGTTCAGATGAGGTCATTAGGATGGGCGCTGATCAAATATGACTGGTGTCCTTGTACGAGGAGGGAAATTTGGACGCAGACACACACACCGGGAGAGGACAGCCATGTGACTACGGAGGCAGGGGTTGGAATGCTGCCTCTATAAGCCAAAACACGCTGCCTCGCTCCACTGCCTTGCCTCGTCCAACTTCAAAGTGGCCAGGTCATGGGCCACCCTTGACCCCACTGAACCCAGGTCCAGGGGCTCAGGTCACTACCATGTCCCCTCTGCCGCCCCCACCCAAAACAGAAGAGACAGGTAAAAGCACCCCGCAGGCTTTTCGTCCCCAACTAACCCCCCGGACCTACCCCAACCAGGACAGAGAACTGACCTGGCACCTCAAAACCGTAGCTCCCTTTATTTCCACGTTCCCCTCGGAGACCTTCTGCAATGCAGGAGTCCTCGCTTGGGTCCTCCCCCAGGCAGAGCCTGAGATGAGGGCACGTGGAGGGTAGCTACCTGGGAGGTGACCCCAGGGAGCGGGAATGAAGGAGCGAGAGGGTAACACGGGGCAGCAGAAGCAAATGCACGTGTGCTGTTGAGGCCACCGCTGTGAGCAGCGGGGCGTCACCTCCTCCAGGACCTCTGACGAGGAGCGCGGCCTGTCTCCCAGGAGTGGGCCCCAGCAGGACGAGCGGCGGGGGCGTCTGCCTGTTGCCCCTGCACTTCCAGCCGCACACACTCGTGGGTCAAGCACGCACCCTGCTGAGCTCTCACCAGCATCCTCCACGTCGGAGGTGCCGGGGCAGCAGCGGGGATGCGTGCCCTTGCTGGGGGCAAGGTGGCACCAGTGTGACCGCAGGGGCGGCCTTCAGGGAGCTGTCTCCCAGCTGGCCTGGCTCAGAGGTGAGGCTGAGCGGACATGGGCCAGGCCCCAGACTGCCTGCTCGGTAGATAAATCTTTCCGCAGACCTTTGAGGAATGACTCATCATTTACACCCGGGTGGGGAGTTGCTCTCCCCCTTGCAGGTCTGGGTTATGAAGAAAGAGAGACGGTGGTATGCAACGTGAGAGCCTTCGATGTTGTGTCTGCCCGTGTTGCAGGCCCAGGAACCCTCCCGTGACCAGGGGCCGCGGAACAGAGCGCAGAGCAATCGGGAACCATGTCAGCTTCAGAGGCGGCCTGGGGCGGAGAACCCAGCAGCAGGGGCAGCTGGGAGCAGAGGAGCCAGCTGGACATCCTGGCTCACCTGCCTGCGGGTCTTTCTGAGCCCAGAAGCCAGCACAGGCTGTCCGCGGCCTGGGAATAGGCTGGGCTCCAGAAGAGCTTTGAAAAATCTGCTGTTTGGAGCTGGAAAGCGTCTTCCCATTGAAACAAGATCGGGCATGGCTGCTCGGCCCCGCCCAGCACACAGGACACCCACCGAGCCTCGGCTGCCAAAACTCAGGACTATCCACGGGTCAGCACGGAATAGGGTCCCTGTGCAAAGTGCAATCAGGATTACGACTCGGGGAGCCAGGGCCACATAGTCCCCTTGGCAGCGAGGCCAGGGGTCCTCCTCCTCCCCGCCTCTCAACCACCAGGCACCAGCAGCAGGCAGTTTCCAAGCTCCAAACTTTTGATGGTGATTCCTGTGGCACAGGGGAGGGGGCAGGGGAAGGGGACACTGGCCCTCTTCCTGGCTGTGTCCTAGGCTGTGCCCAAGGACTAGATAGAGGTCACTGCCAATCCCAGCTCCTTGTGGCCAAGGCTGGCTCAGACCACAGCTCTGCAAGCTCCTCCTTCGAGGTCTATGTGCTCCCCTGGGACTCCCATTTTCCAGATGGGAAAACTGAGGCCCAGAAGTACCTAGCAAGTTGCTGGCAGAATCCAGACCAGGACCCCCATCCCCCAGCCAGCCCACCTATTTGCCATGAATGGACAAGAGAGGCTCCTGTTCACTGGTAACGAAGGCTGCTCAGCCTCTGCCTCGGGCGGTAGCCTGGAGCGCATCTTTTGAGAAATTACAGGTATCGCTTTATCTTCCAGGGGAAAAAATAACCGTGGAAAACGTCTGCAATTATAGCTCATCACCGCTGACTGCGGAACCGCAGTCTAAGTACCGGGTAATCAGATGCCCGGAGACAACGAGATTTGGGCTTTACTTAGCACCTTTCTACTCCCCTACCTCAAACCTCGTGTGACGTGACAGCGGGAGCCGGTTTCACAGGTGCCGCTGCGGCCTTGCCACAATCTTCCCTTACAAAGATCAGGCCTCCGGCCCTTGGCAGCCCACGGAAATTCTGACTCCCTTTCCTTCCCAGAGGCTGGACTGAGTGTCACTGGGCCTCCTGGCCCCACTCGGCCCCTCTCTCTTGTCCATTTCATCCTTTATCCAACAGTACGTGTTGAGTGACACCTTTGTAGCAGTCACGGAGAGAGGCAGGCAAGGCCCTGTCCTCAAAGAGATCATAGTCCAGTCTGGGAGACAGCACACAAGCCAACACATGAATAAAAGAATCACAGCATGTCACAAGAGCTATGAAGACACTTCAAGGATGATGGGGCCGACAGTGACACTGGGAGGACACATGAGGGCGGTCGATGAGAGCATCTCTGAAAAAGTGACATGTCAGCTGAGACCTAAGGATAAGAATGAGCTGGTTGGTTGTGATCAGAGGTGAGGGAGCAGCAGGTGCAAAGGCCCTGGGGCGAGAAAGGTTCTAAGCACCATGGGAAAGCCAGAGAGTGCCCAGAACACGGTGAGAGAGGAAGAGTATCGTACAAGGGGAGCTTGAAAAGGCAGCAGAAGAGACGCCACATGGAGTAAAGGTGTTTGGATTTGAAGGCCATTGCTGAGTTTTAATCAAAGGAATGAAACTAGCTGATCCGTACTGGGAAAATTTCATTCCAGCCACTGGGTGGACAATGGGTCAAATGGCAAACGGCAACGTGGAGGCAGGTAACCAGTGAGGAGGCCGCCCCGGGGACCTGGGTGATGGCAAAGGAAGTGGCGAGAAGGCTATTTACCCAGATGTGTTTAAATAGAGCCCCCAAGCTGGGTTGCTGATAAGGCAGATGCGGGGTGTGGAGAGGATGGAGCAGGATGCCCCCAGGCCCCTGGCCAAGCAGCTGGGTGGGCGGGAGCCATCTGCCCAGGCGGGCGGGGGGCAAAGGCATGCACAAGTCGCAAGTGCTGGGCCACAGCCTGTTTGCCCCCAAACTCGCTCCTCACCCTGCCCAGCCCTCTCTGTGTCACAGCATTTCCAAGGCTCCTATGTCACCTGGGTTCGGCCAACAGGAGAGGCTGGCAGGGGGCAGAGGGCAGGAGGAAGAGAGGAGCTGGGACCTCGCTACTTCCCTTCTGCCAGGAAGCAGCGGCAGCTCCTCTGGGGCTCCGGCCGCAGCAGGCAGCCCCCAGGGCTGCAGCGCCCACGGTCCCTGGGGCTTGGGAGCACCACCTCTCCTCCCTGTCCCCCACCCCCAAATAGTCACAGCTCCCTGCTCTTGCTAATCTCTGGGTTACTCTGCCTCGTTTGGCTTCTCAGCTCTACCATCACCTGTGTAACCAAAGTCCTATTAAAAATTCCCTCCGCCTTAGGTTTTGGAGCGGTTTATGTATTCCTGATTGGAACTTAGCCGGTACATGAAATGTCTGGCTGAGGTGGGAGGCGCAGAGTTGGTCCGTGCGGAGCTTAAAATTTTATTCTCATATTGATCTTATCTCCTAGAATTCTGAGTACCAGCCTCCAACAAGCAGAGTTAACCACAACTCCCCGTGGAATATAAAACCACAGGGTCCAGAGGCTGAAAGAGACCTTAAAGACGTCCTACTCCTGACACCTACCAGTGCTGGACCCTCTGTAATGACCCACCAGATGGCCTTAAGCCTGGGCTGATTACCTGCAGTGACCGTGTATTAGTTAGCTATTGCAGCGATAGTGCTGCGTAACAAACCACCCCAAACGTAGTGGCTCAAAACAACAAGCAGTTCCTCTTCTTGCTTGTAGGTCTGCAGGTGGCTTTAGCGGCTCTGCCTCGGCTGAGGGTGGGTGGAGCTCGGTCCAGTAGGGTTTGAGTCTGCTCCGTGTGTGTGTGTACATTTTCCTTAGACCAGAATCTTCTGCGCATTCTTCTGACGGATCACAGGAGCTCAGAAGCACAAGCCAAACCACATAAACATATTGGTGGCCTCTGCTGACATCGTGTCTGCCAAAATCCCATGGCAAGTCACGTGGCCGAGAGCAGCCTGTTCTCCCCAACCTGTTCTCTGACACCTCTCGCTGTCTCTCTACCCTCTGTGCCTGCCCGGCTCTCCTCGCTCCTTGCGCCTGCTCACCTCTGGTGCCCTCCCTGCACCTCTGCAGCCTTCACTCTCCGCCAAGGAGACAGTGAAGAGTCGGGCAATAATGTCAGGCAGCGTGGTGATGGGGACCATCCGTATCTTCTGAGCCCGTCCAGGAAATCCAAATGCACCCTGAGGGGTGACAGGGGATGTTTGAAACTCGGGCCATGGTGTGAGCTCTGAGATGTATGTCTGCAAGACTGCAGAGCGGGTCCAAACTGCAGGGGTCAGACGGAGCAGAAATCACTGTCCCCAAGATGTGTGGAGAAGGATTTGAGGATGGGGTGGGGGTAGGGGCATTGGGCTTTGCAGCCAACACACCTGGCTTCTCTCCAAGACCCACTGCTGCTAGCGGAATGACCAGGCCAGGTGGCTCGGCCTCTCCAAAACTCAGCGCCATCATTTGGAAAAATGGGGCAATAACGCAGAGTTCGTTAGGGCGCTGGGTCACAAGTAACGGGAACGCACACAAACCAGCTTAAGACAAACGGGGAATTGGCTCTCGTAGAACACGAAGAACAGGACAGGAGCCCGTTTTCTTCTGCTCTTTGTCCCTGCAGACCGGCATCTTCCACCTCCCGGCCAGGCTGGGGAAAGCCTGGGTTTGTATGTTGAGATTCGGCTTCCTGGAGAGATCTCTCTCTCTCTCCTGTCCCAATTCCAAATTCCCACAAGGTATCTGGTCCAGTGGGTCGGGTGACACGCGAGGGCCAGTCAGCCGTGGTTACAGCACTTTAATCTGAGGAGGGAACTCGGAGGCACTCGGCTCCACTCGGATTAGCCTGGACAGGCAACTCCAGTCGTGGGTGAGGTTGTGACGTGCTGACCCCAGAGCCCCACCTGGAGCCGTGCCTGTGGGGTGGGGGAGAGCGAGTGTCTTTCTCTCCCTCCCTCTCCACACCCTTCGCCTGTGCCGCCTGCAGTCTCCTAACTGGTCCCGCGCTTTCTCTACTGCTCCACGCCCCATGCCCCATTCAGCAGCCGGAGCGCTGAGTTCAGATTTGTAAACCAGACCGAGTCACGTCCTTGCTCACAGGGCTTTCTTTAACCCTCGAAATAACGCGTGAACTCCTTACACTGACCCGCAAGATCCTGGCGGACCTGGCCACTGCCCACCTAGCTATTGCTCCCCTCCCCGCCCCGCTCCTGGCGCGCTGGCCTTCCTCTGCTTCTCTAATCCGCCAGGCTTATTCCTGCCCTGGCGCCAACTGCTTCCTGGGCCCAGATCACCCTCCTCCCACCACCACCCCACCCCCAGTTGGTCTTCACGTGACCAACTCCTCTTGTCTTCCAGCTGTTGGCTGAAAAGCCGCCTCCTCCAGCAGCCCTCCCCGACTGCTCTATCTACAGAAGCTGCTCAGCTGCCCCAGACCCATCACCCACTGGTTTCTCTGCAGCGGACTTAATCTCCATCTGTGCTCTTCAAATTTCCTCATTTGTTCCTAGTCTATCACTCACCAAAATATGATCTCCATGAGAGTAAGGACCTGATCTCTTGTATTTCTTTGTGTATCCCCTATGTCTAAAACAGTGCCTGTCACATAGTTAGCACTTAACAAACATAAAATAATAATAAATAGTAAAGGAGCAAAAAGGGTAATAAACCAATCATTGCGGAAAGAAAGAAAGGTCATTAGCAGATGAAAGAGTGCAAGAAATATGTGGAAGGGGAGAGGTGGAGGGCACGGAAGGGGAGAGGTGGGGGACGAGGAAGGGGAGAGGTGGAGGGCGTGGCAGGGGAGAGGTGACAGATAGAGAAGGCGAGAGGTGGCGGACGTGTGCTGATGCGGGTGGCTGAGTTGCGTCAGCTGGATGTGCCTGACCGACACTGGAGCGATTGGGGCTTGCAGTTGTCCAATACAACCTGCGGTGGGAGAGAGACCAGGGAGGTGGTGCTAAAAACACAGAGGTCAATTGAAAGTCTACAGAACAAATCTGTCACTCGCCACCCTCCAAGTGCACTCCCACCTGGCAGGGCACCAGGCAGCACAGCAAAGCCACGGAGGCCTCCTGGCTAAATCGATGAAGCCGCCAGTAGAGAATGGGGGCCGCTGGCGTGGCTATTGGGGACCTGGAGAAAAGCTCATCTCCTCCTGCCATTTGTGCCCCCACGGCCTAGCTTCATGGCCCCCGCCCTGGCCGGTCCCGGGAGAGCCAAGCCAGACAGCAGGCAAGCCCTGCACATGAACCCGGAGCTCCTAGGCAGCATTTCCATACGGGGAGGGAATTCAGCGGAAAATAAACCAGCTTATAAAAACACAAGAAACCCATGCCAACCTCCTAGAATAATTACCCCCTTCTTTCATTCTTAAATAGAAACAGACAAATGAGATTCACTAGACATATGACAAATGAAAGAGAAATTCTAAGATTAAAAAAGAAAATGAACATCAATCCAACTCTATCATCAAAGGAATGTGGAAGGCAATTGCATCCAAAAAAAGAGAACAGATTGCAACGAAAAAGGACTCACCAGAGTCCAAGAAAAAGTTCTTGAGATTTAAATTACATAATTGTTACAATAAAGGCCACATATGACAAGCCCACAGCAACATCATACTCAATGGTGAAAAGTTGCAAATTTTTCTTCTAGGATCTGGAACAAGACAAGGACGCCCACTTTTGCCACTTCTATTCAGTCTAGTACTGGGAGTCCCGGTCAGAGCAATTAGTCAAGAAAACAAAATAAAAGTCATCCAAATAGGAAAGGAAGAAGTAAAATTGTCTGTTTGCTGATGACATAGTCTTATATGTAGAAAATCCTAAAGACAACATCAAAAAACTGTTAGAACTGAGAATAGAAGTCAGCAAAGTTACAGGATACAAAATCAACTTAAAAAAATCAGTAGCATTTCTATACACTAACAACAAACTATCTGAAAAATAAATTAAGAAAACAATCCCATTTATAATAGGATCAAAAAAATAAGATACTAGGCCAGGCGTGGTGGCTCACACCTGTAATCCTAGCACTCTGGTAAGCTGAGGCGGGTGAATCGTTTGAGCTCAGGAGTTCGAGACCAGCCTGAGCAAGAGCAAGACCCCCATCTCTACTAAAAATAGAAAGAAATTAGCTGGACAACTAAAAATATATAGAAAAGATTAGCCAGGCATGGTGGCGCATGCCTGTAGTCCCAGCTACTCAGGAGGCTGAGGCAAAAGGATTGCTTGAGCCCAGGAGTTTGAGGTTGCTGTGAGCTAAGCTGATGCCATGGCACTCTAGCCTGGGCAAAAGAGTAAGACTCTGTCTCAAAAAAAAAAAAGAGAAAAAAAATAGGATACTTAGGAATAAATTAAACCAAGGAGGTGAAAGATCTGCATGTTGAAAACTATAAGACATTGTTGAAAGAAATTAAAGATAACACAAATGGAAAGATACCCCATGATCATGAGTTAAAAGAATTAATATCATGAAAATGTCCATACTAAGCAAAGTAATCTACAGATTCAATGCAATCCCTTTCAAAGTTCCAATGCCATTCTTCACAGAAGTAGAAAAAACAATCCTAAAATTTGTATGGAACCATAAAAGATCCCAAATAGCCAAAGCCATCTTGAGCAAAAAGAATAAAGCTGGAGCCGTCACACTACCAGATTTCAAAGCTATAGTAATCAAAATAGCATAGTACTGGCATAAAAACAGACACACCAACCAATGAAATAAGATAGAGAACTCAAAAAACACATCCACACATTTAGGACCAATTGATTTTCAACAAAAGTGTCAACAACACACAATGAGGAGCCGGTGCTGTGGCACACACCTGTAATCCCAGCTACTCAGGAGGCTCACTTGAGCCCAGAAATTCGAGATCAGCCTGGGCAACATCGTGAGACCCTGTCTCAAAAAAATAAATAAATAAAATAGCACACAATAAGGAAAGGACAGTCTCTTCAACAAATAGTTGTGGGGAAACTGGATATCCACATGCAGAAGAATGAAAACAGACCCTTATCTCACCTCTTATATAAGAATCAACTAAAAATGAATTAAAGACTTAAACATAAGACCTGAAACTAGAAAAGTATTACAAAAAAGCATAGAGGAAAAACTCTGAGATATTAGTTTAGCAGTGATTCCCTGGATATGATCCCAAAAGCACAGGCAACAAAAGCAAAAATAGACAAATGGGATTATATCAAACTAAAAAGCTTCTGCACAGCCTAGGAAACAATACAGTGAAGAGACAACGTATGGAATGGGAGAAAACATTTGCAAACCATGTATCTGATAAGGGGTTAACATCCACAATATACAAAAAACAACTCAAACTACTCAATAACAAGAAAACAAATAACCCGATTAAAAATTGGGCAAAGGATCTGAATAGACATTTCTCAAAAGAAGACATACGAATGGCCAAAAATGCTTAATATTTCTAATCATTAGAGAAATGCAAATTAAAACCACAATGAGATATCACCTCACACCTGTTAGACTGGCTATTGTCAAAAATATGAAATATCATAAGTGTTGGGGAGGACGTGGAGAAAGGAGAACCCTGGTACACTGTTGGTGGGAATGTAAATTAGTACAGCCGTTATGGAAAGCAGTATAGGGGCTCCTTAAAAAACTAACAATAGAACTACCATCATAATCCAGCAATCCCAATTCCCGGTATGTATCCAAAGGAATTGAAATCAGTATGTCAAAGAGACATCTGCCCTCCCATGGTCACTGCAGCACTATTCACAACAGCCAAGATATGCAAACAACCGAAATGCCCATCAGCAGATGCACAGATGAAAGCATGTGGTGTGCACACACAACAGAATGCTATTCAGCCTTTAAAAAGCAGGAGATTCTGTCATTTGTGGCAACGTGGATGAACCTAGAGGATATTATGCCAGATGAAATAAGCCAGACACAGAAAGACAAATACCATGAGACCTAACTTACATGTGGAATCTAAAAAAGTTGAATTCATAGAAGTAGAGAATAGATGGTGGTTAACAAAGGTTGGGGTCAAGGGACAGACGGGGAAACGGGAGATGTTGGTCAAAGGGTACAAAGTGTCACTTAGACAAGAGGAATAAGCTCTGATCTACTGCACAGCACGGGAACTATAGTTAATAATCATGTATTGTATATTTAAAAGTGTCTAAAAAAAGATTTTAAATGTTCCCATCACAAAGAGATGATGAATTTGAGGCAATGGATATGTTAATTCCACAATGCAGACATGTATCAAAACATCATATTGTACCCCATAAATATATACAATTATTTGTCAACTAAAAATAAAATAAAACTTTCTTTGGCCAGGCGTGCTGGCTCATGCCTGTAATCCTAGCACTCTGGAAGGCCGAGGTGGAAGGATAGCTTGAGGTCAGGAGTTCGAGACCAGCCTGAGCAAGAATGAGACCCCCGTCTCTACTAAAAATAGAAAAAAATTAGCCAGATGTGGTGGTGCACACCTGTAGTCCCAGCTATTCAGGAGGCTGAGGCAGGAAGATTGCCCGAGCCCAGGAGTTTGAGGTTGCTGTGAGCTAGGCTGACGCCATGGCACTCTAGCCTGGGCAACAGAGTAAGACTTTGTCTTAAAAAAAAAAAAAAAACCACAAAACTTTCTTTAAAAAAGATAAACAAGTTCTGGGGACCCACTATAGTTAACAATACTATATTGTACACTTAAAATCTGCTAAGAGGGTATGTATTACATTAAGTGTCCTTACCACAAAAAAACAGATAAATAAAGGCAGCAGGAGGAAACTTTGGGAGGTGATGGATATATCCATGGCCTTGATGGTGGTGATGATCTCACCAGTATATATTTATCCCCAGATCAATCGAGTTGTATACATTAAATATGTATAGCTTTTTATATGTCACTTAAACCTCAATAAAGTGGTTTTAAAAGGAAGAAATAATAAATAAATAATACGGTTGCCGAAATATAAATGCAAAATTAGACCATAAAGTTGAGGGAATTTCAAAACGTGGAGTAAAAAAGAGAAAGCCCACAAATAAATTTTTAAAAAATGAAAGAAAAGATAAGAGACAGACCAGATCAATCCAGGAGGTCCAACATCTGTTCAATAGGCACCACGGAAAGAGAAAAGAGAGAAAACACGAAAGAGTAAACTATTAAATAAAAGTAGAAAAAAAGTTTTGCAGAATTTAAGGCAGGAAGAAGCTTTCAACTAAAAGGAAACTCTGAGTAAAACGAATTTAAAAATACGCACAGATAGAACTCATTATTGGGAAACGTTAGCCCATCAAGGATAAAATGAAGATCCTGAAAGTCTCCAGAGAGAGGGGAAAGGTTACCTACGAAGAATGAGACGTTACCTGGTTTCTCATCAGCAGTACTGGACCCAGAGACAATAGGATAATGCCTTCAACATCCCAAAGGATAACTATCTTGAAACTAGAAATCTATGCCCAGCCAAACTATCAACGAAGAAAACAATAAAGTCTTGGGCATCTAAAAACTCAGAAAATTCACCTTCCGTGCACCTTTTCCAAAGAAATCACTGGAAGAGGTCTTCTAACAAAATGAACAAGATACTGAGAGAGAAACTTGGATTCAAGAAAAAGCAGAACTCCCGGTGAAAAAAAAATCCCAGGAAGATGTCTGGTGAGGACGGGAAGTCAGTGGACTCCAAAGACAAGGTCTTCATGGAGAGCGCAATGGATCCAAAACAACAGATAGACCTAGTAAGATATTGGAAGATGTTTGTGAAATGATGGGGAGGATAATTTTTCTTCCACCAAGAAGAATAATAATAAGCACTTAAAAACACCAAGAAAAAAACTTGCACCAGTCATAATAACCAAGCATGAAGCAAACTAAAATGTGCCACAATTTTGAACAAATGATGGAAAATACAAAAAGACAATCTATTTGATTTTATACAAGGGTTGTGATATAAGACTGAGAGAGAAGAAAACATAATCCCTCTATACCACCGGTTCACTGCAGAAAACAATACTCACATCTTCATCAGAATGTAAAGGCTGTTGACTGGATTTCAACTTTTCACATCACTCCGCAGATAAAACATGGATGAGACAAATGTATAAAGGACAAAATATAAATGTCACCAACTCTGGCGATGTTAAAGATAAGGTTGGCAGAAGTTGGAAGTTAAAAAAAGGTGGGGAGAAGAAGTGGAAGGAAGGATAGGAGATCTAGTAATGTCCTCATCTTACGGAATGAACTCACAGAATTGCCATCTCACTTTAAGTGATTAAGAATTGGGTATTTTAATTGTATTAATTAAAATTGACAAGGTAGCCAGGAGAAGAAATAATTACCAAAAACAGAAGGATGTGGGTGGATCAAGTAAGCTAACTCTTCATATTTCACAGCAGGGAATCAAGATGGGTCTAAAGTTAACAAATGGAGAAATGGAGGGATAACAATATCAGAGACTAACAATGACCACAGAACAAAAACCACATGGTGGCTGGCTCTGGAGGACAGAGCCACACCCATGGATTCCTGGGGATTTCTTTGTAATCAGCACTGAAAAGGGAAGAAACCAGACCCAGTTTACAGATGGTTCTGCACGATGTGTTGGCACCAACCAGAAGCGGACTGCTACGTTACCACCCCAATCCAGAGTCTCTCTAAAAGGCAGTGGTTAAGGGAAGTCTTCCCAATGAACAGAAGTTCCAGCAGTATCTTTGGCTGTCCACTTGGGATGAACCGAGAGATGGCCACAAGTACGGCTCGACATTACCCCGTGAGCTGTGGTTAATGCCTAGGCCGATGCTCAGGGACTTGGAAATAAACAGGATTGGAAGGTGGACACAAGGAGATCCGGGGAGGCGATATGTGGCCGGACCTCTTGGAGTGGGCACAGCGCACAAACACGTTTGTGTGTCATTCAAACACTCACCAAAGGGCAGCTACTGTAGGGGAGGCTTTCAGTAATCCTACAGACAAGGTGGCACATCTGTGGATGTCCATTTGCTCTTTCCCCAGCCACCCTGGCGGTTGTTGAACCGGACTGGGGACAAAAGGCCGTGGTGGCAAAGATGGAGTCCATGTGGGAGCTTAACGGTAGGAACCTCCTGTCACAAAATCCACGAGCCACAGCCTCTGCTGAGTGCCCAACCGACAGCAGCAGAGGCCACTGCGGAGCCCTCAGTATAGCACCACTCCCCGGGGGGCCGGCTGGACAGCCGAGGCAGGGCGATGGTAGGGAAAGGCGAGCAGTTCGCCCTTGCTGGAATGACAAGTTCAGGGAATGGATTTGCTTCCCTGCCTGCAAAGCGTCTGGCTGCACTACCGTTCGTGAGCTCCGAGAGTCTGGTTCACGGTCGTGATGTTCCTCACAACGTCCCAGACCAAGGAACTCGTTTTGCAGAAGCAAAGCAATGGGCCGGTCCCCGTGGAAATTAATGATCTTCCTGCTTCCCACATCACCCGGCAGCAGCTGGTCGGACAGAGCAGGGAAACGGCGTGCTGAAGACTTAATTACGACGCCGCGTGGACAGTAACAGACACAGTAACAGATCGGTGTCTGTGTTACAGGACGCAGTGTGTGCTGCGAGCCGACGACCAACCGGTGGTGAGGTTTTTCCCGGACCCAAATACATAGGCCAGGAAACACGGGGTGGGAGTCTAACAAACTCCCACGGAATGTCTGCTTCCCGTGCCCTCTCAACTTTAAGCTCTGCTGGTTTGGAGGGTTTAGGAAGCCGGGGAGGAACGGTTCCGCCAGAGACCCAATTATGGTTCCACCAAACTGGACATCGAGGCTGACACCTGGACATTTTAGGCTCTTTATGCCACTGAATAAATAGGCAAAGAAGAGAATTACTCTCCTAATTACCAAGGAGAAACTAGGTTACTGCTACAGGAGGGGGATGAGGGACCCGGGAAATTCTCTGCTGAGCCACTTAGTACTTCCGTGGCCGGGGAAGTGCAACGGATGTGGAGTGGACACAGGAGAAGGGAGGGAAGTTAATGTCAGCTCTGGCCTCGTGAAAACAAGAACGTAGAAACCAGGAATATTTTCTTCCTTGCTTGTTAGGTCTGCATTTATGTTTACACTGATATATATTAACTAATTTCTTTTCTCTTCTCCTTCCTTACTCCTTTTTATTAGCAGTGGTCAATCTCACAACTTAGAATTTAAGTTACAGGAAATCCGGATAAGACTGTGACTGAATTGAGGGGTAACCAGCACCACCCAGAAATGGACACCATGACTGTAACTTAGAGGGGGGTGTGATGGCCATTGGGATTTTTTGTCTTCTCTTCTTGAGACCAAGGTGAGTGTCTTTGTACAAAAGATCATTGCACCTTATAAAGTAAAGCGCACGTTTGTTGTTACCATTAGGTGAAATTCAAATATGCGTCCGTGGATGTCGAGTGGCCAAAGGGGTGGACTGTGTCGGGCATTAAGCTGGCGACTCTCAGCTCCAAGTCCACCTGCTACGTTCTCTTTGGTGATGCTGGGGTTGGGATTCTGCACGTCACATCTCTCCTTTGCTGGCTGGCTCCCCGTCAGGTTCTTCCAGTAAGAGGACCGGAGAGAAAAGAGAGGCCGGAGGAGAGAGAAGAAATATGCTCTTCTTGCTGTCCCTGTCACTCCAGCAACAGGTCTCCACCCCAGCGGGAGCAGCGCACTCCAGCAGCGTCACTGTGCTCTTCGGAGATATCAGCACCAGCCAGCAGCGCCGCAGCACGGGAGGTCTAAACCCGGCTCTGGGGGTGGGGGTGGGGTCTCTTCTTCAAGCTTCCAGAGCCAGATAACCCCAACCTCTCCCCCGTGTCCTGCCAGCCCTGGGGTCGTGCCTTCTTTCTGTAGTTCCCCGACCCGTGCTACTTCAATGTTCTCCTTCACCCTTTTCGGTCCTCCAGTACATGTTTAACTAATTTTCTATATCAAATTCTCTCTGTTAAAATTCCTGGTGTGGTTTCTGCTTTCCTGACTGAACCCTCACCAATACAGACAGGCAACTGTAACTTTTTATCATGAGCCTCCTAGACACTGGAACTTTTTTTTTAACTCTGCACACGTACTACTTGTTATTACTCTTTTCTAATTCTGTGATATAACTGTGAAAAGAGTGCAGTTAGGGAGACCTATCTTCTAGAAGAAGAACCTCCTCTACATTGGGTGGGTCATGGAAGACTTCCCGGAGGAAGGGACATCTAAACAAAGTTTGAATAACTCTTTGGAATTAACCAGGCAAAAAATGTGGGATAGTGAGTCAGACATAGGGAAAAATACCAAGTGCAAAGGGAAGGAAGCAGTAAGGCCTCCTTGAGTTCAAGGGAGAGTCAGGCTAAAGCATCAACAGCGTCAAGACATGAGGCCAGGGAGGCAAAAGGGGGCCAGATCAGAAAGGACATTTGTAACGTCGGCGAGGAGTTGGAACATTTTCCTGAGGACTAAGGAGATGGTCAAAGAGTTTCAGCAGAGGAGGGGCATGACCATGTTGGCTGCAGCAGGCACTCAATGTCCTTGTGCTGACCTTGAGCACCCTGGCCCTCGCTCTCGGCCAAGTCACATCTTCCCCTGCACTTGCCCAAACTCCCAATCCCCCAACTCCCCAGGCGCCTCCTCAAATCATGTCTGTGCTGCGTCTCTCCCCCTCAGAAGCCTTGCCCGGGCACTAGTTAGTGTGATAAACTAATTTACAGTGAAGTATCAGCAAAGGAAAATGGTTTAGCCCTCCTCGGGGTATTTTCATTTTAAGGAGACCCATTGACAAATATTTACTGAACAGTTTATTACATGCAAGAAACTATGTAGAACTCCTAGGGGGAGACCCGGCTTGACCTAAATAAATCAGTCTCTAATGATGGCATTTTAGGCTCATTGTAGGCGGCAGACAGCCTTTCTTACCTCTGGTTAAACCACAGAAGCAGCCCTCTTGCTCCGCCCCCCATCCAAACCCCCACCTCTCCCCTCCAATGGAGGCTACTGGAGGCCGTGGCCCCCGAGAGTTTAACTGTCACTGTCCGGAGTGGTGTCGTCATTGCTGGGACTGCATTTGGGGACTCAAACCAATCCCTGCCTCGTGTCTTGGCATCCCTAGGTCTGTACAGGGAGCTCTATCTCCCATTCACGGCCACCCTCTGGCCCCTCCTGTGCCTCAGTCTGCCGACCTCCACCCAGACACACTTACCGACAGCCTCCTGGGCACCTGGCACTGTGTCAGGGATGAGGGACAGGGAGCCAGGAGTGTGGAAGGTGAACTCTGGAGGAATCCGAGGCAGCCTGCACTTCGACTCCGCGTGGGATGGATTCTCCTTTGAAAAGCAGAGCCTCTCAGCCTGGCCGGCGCTCTTCTCCTCTCTCCACCACCTCTTGGAGAGCAGACCAAAGCAGACAGGAGGATGAGAGGCAGGAAAGAAAGGGGGAACGTCAGGAAGGGACAGACAGGGCTTTCCAGCGGCAGGTCCCCCAAGTCTTCCCTCTCACGCCCTCTCCCACGCTGGATCCACCAGTGCCACCCTCGCCCCTTGGGCCCCTTCCCACTTACCTGTCTGCAAGTCCCTTCCTGGGCACTGCAGGAGAGACATCCTGAAGCAAGAGGCTGAAGGAGGCAGCTGGAAGCCAAGACCCTCGGACTGTTATCTGACTCACTGCGTATTACCTGTGCCTTAGCTATGTGCTTGGAACTCAATGTTCCCATCTATAAGGTGGGCACGATCCAGACACTGTTAACCCCCCAAGATCATCCAGAGCTTCCCTCTCCATCCGCCCTGCCCCGCCATCCCTTCCCATCCATTAAGAAACACCGGCATCTAGTGGTTGCGTGAGGAACCTGCAGCGCAGACTCCGGCTTCCAAGGACAGAGACCACAGATGCAAAAGCTCAGACAGAAGCAGGGAGTCAGCCCCCTATCCCAGGCGCCCCTCTGCAATTCCCTTCCCTCTCCCCCTGAAGCGCCCCCCTAGACCCTTAAACAGCTTGTGAGTCAAGAACCAGTGTTGAAACGGTCATGTTGCGTGGTCCTTGCTGAGATGGCCCAGACACAGACTGGTGACAAGGAGAGAGAAACCGTGGATGAAACATGCCATGGATAATCCACAAAGTGAGTCATTAGGAGGTGAGGCCAAGCGAGGATTCCAGAGTCAGGCAGGGGCCCCGGTGCAGGGAGGGGCAGACAGCGAGATTAATGGGGCAGCTGTCTGCCACAGTGGCTGCCAGTCATCCGCCCGCCAGCCACTCCATCATGTACCCACAGGTGCTTACTCAGCACTCCCAGGTGCCCAGCGTCACACCAGGCGGCCGGCAGTGTGCGCACATGCGCGTGTGTGGGGGAGGGGGGGAATAAGCAAAGGAGAGAGGATGCTCGCAGCGTGAGTCACCAGCAGACACAGGCAAGTGAACCACAAAGTAATCTAAATTCATTTATTCCACAGACGCTCCCCCACCTGCTGTGCACCAAACACAGGGACCTGCCTCCCAAGCTGCCCAGGGCCCACCCCACCCTTCCACCTGACGGCCACCTGAAAACAGTCTGCCCCTCACTCCAGCTGACCTACTTCACATATATTAAAGACGCTTTCACCGCCGCCTTGCATCTCTGCATCCTCAGAACCTAGCACACAGGAGGGGCCTAATATGTGCTTATTGAAGTCATTAATCCAGTCCAGCACCTGCCCGAAGCGGGAATCCCTTCCAATAACGTCACTGATGGTGGCTCAGCCGGCCCCTCCTCGAATACCGCAACTCATTATCCCACGTGCTGTTGCCTCAGTCAGGGCTCTGCAGCAAGAGACAGGCCAAGATCAAACTCACTGAGCAAAGAGCGGGCAGCGGCCCCCACAGCTGTGCAGGCGCAGGGTAGAGCTGCGGACCCCCAGACCTGTCTCCAGTATGACAGCGACAGGCTTTCTGCATCCTCCCATCCTGTCTTCCTTGGTCCCCACTGTCCCTACATCCGCATCTCCAGGCTCTGTTTCCGTTGTTGCTGTCCTCGCCCTGCCCCTCGCGTCCCCGCTGCCTTCACGCGGCAGGAGGAAGGGAGGTGGCACAGGCTCCCCAGGCTTGCACGATCCCAGCCCAGGGTCCCCGAAGGCTCTCCCCCCTCCTGCTGAGGGTATCCTGAGGACTCCAAACCCCACGGATGACTCTGATTGGGCCATTCCTGTGGCCTGGGAGACAGGTACAATTGCCCAGGGGTCACAAGACTGTCCCTGTGGCCAGGGGGACAGGAGAGGACACTGTCATTGTCTGCCCGTCAGGATCATGTGGGGTGGGGAGTGGGACAGGAGGGTCTCCCAAGTGAAGGAGGACGTGCTCCCAGGAAGAGGGAGAAAGATGCTGAGGAGGCAAAGTGGTCAGCGTCCCCCAGAAATTCATGTCCACCTGGTCCTCAGAGTGTGACCTTATTGGGAAACAGGGTTTTTACAGATATAGTTAAGGTCGGGGTCAAGATGAGATTAGCCTGGATTGGGTGGGCCCTATATCCAACGAGCAGGTCCTTTTAAGAGACAGACGGGGAAATGCAGACGAGGGAAGGAGGCCGCATGAGGACGGGGCGAAGACTCGGGCACTGCAGCCTCGCCGGGAGCGGGAGGGGCAGGGAAGGATTCTCCCTGGAGCCTCAGGAAGCAGCACGGCCCTGCCAGCGCCTGGATTTGGACTTCTGGCCTCAAGAACTATGAGATAATCAGTTCCTGTTGTTTTAGGCCAACAGGCCTGACCGTTTGTTATGGCAACCCCAGGAAACCAACACAGGAGGAAAGGCCCACAGGTGTCCGCCGTGCCATCAGCTGGGGCGGGGGACGGGGCTGGAGGCTGCAAAGCACCTGATGGGGACCCCAGTGCACATCCCGGAGCTACGCCCGCTGGCTCAGGGTCTGTCCAGGGCTTGCACACATGTGCGATGTGGCAGAGGCCAAAGGGTCCTAGAGAGGCAGGAGCCCCTCGCCACCAAGCACTTACGTGCACACGGAGGCTAACGGGCGCCCATTCGGACAGCCTGAAGGATTTCTGATAAAGGGAAGAAACCCTCAGTAAACTTGACACATGAACTATTTCTTCTTTTCTCTTTTTATTTAAATCTGATTAATTAGTGAAAACTGGAGTGTTTGGCAGCCAATGCTGAGAACAGGGAATCGTCAGGAAGCCGAATGCTTCTGGGCAAGGGGTGAGGCGCTGGAGACGATGTAGCCATTGATTGGCCTAAAATTTTGACAGTGTCAAGAAGACGTTAAACCCTTCTCTGGGTCTTCACTTTCCTCGTCTAATGGAATTGCTTGGAAGTTGGAAAGTGCAGCCACCCTCTAGTCTTCTCTTCTCCGGCCCGAAGTTTCCAGTCCTTGAAATATTCTTCTTTCCTTGATGCAGTTTGCGGGACCTCCCCCATGCTGGGAGCAATCTGGGCACACCCTCGCCAGGGCCTCTCAGCCTGGCAGCCTGAGATCTGTCTCTGCCTGGAGACAGGGCCAGGGGCAGGACAGCACCTGGAGGCACAGGGGCGCCAGTGTGCTGAGGTCAGGCCCCTCCTGCACCTTCCCCACCAGCCCCCAGCCCAGGAGTGACGCAGAACACGGCAAGCCGGGCGCCCGCCTCCCCTGTTCCGGCAGGACTGCTGCCCTCCCAGGCCCTCCTAATAGGAATCTGGAGCCCTGGCCCCACGCAGCTGCTCCAGGCCATAGGTGGTGCCGCAGCCTGATGTGCGACCTCTGGTCTGCTCTGGGTCTCCAGCTCCTGGGCCTTTGATTTACTGACTCCCGGCTCCCGCCCACCCGGGGAAGCCCCACGGAGCCGTTGCCTCTCTTCCAACTCGTGGAGTTGACAGAGTCCAGGCTGCTTTTTCAGGTGATTTAGGGACCTTCCTGGAAGATGCTTTGAAGCCTCTTCAAAGCCAATGGCGTTGTGAGCAGCCACCAGGCAGCAGAAAGGCCCCGCAGGCCTGGGCCACCTCCCACATTGCCAGGCCACACACACGGACAAGCTGGGGCTCACCCCACTGTGAGCCCGGCGGTGACACAGCAGGCCTGGTCAGACACAAGCGCTGAGAGGCCACGGTTTGAGAACAGCACCTCAGTGGGCCCCTCCTCTGCAGCCAGCAGCGAGCTCCTACGGTCGCCCCTCAGGCCATTACCCAGCCTCCAGAGCAGGAAGGAGGGAGGAGACCAGGTAAGGACTAAGACTGAGCTCCACGAAGAACCTCTCTGGAGGAGCTCCCACCCCGAACCGCACCGGGGATCTGATATCTGTTAGGCACCAGGGTGACCACGCGCAGCCTCGCGCTGAGCTAGACGCCACTTTGTCCCCCCAGCTTCTCTTCCCTGTCTGGGGAAGGGGCTCGGCTCATTGACGCTGCAGGCTCGCCGTCCGCCCCTCCCGCCTCTGCCTGCTCCCCGGGACCCCAGCTGAGAAGATGCCAAGCTCCCTCTCCATTAGCGGGATCACTCAGGCAGACGCCCGCAGGGCGACGGCCCACAGCCCCTCCCCCTGCCCTGCAGCTGGGCCTTCACCCTCCAGCCCAGGCAGATGTGAGGCTGCTGGGTCAGCTGCGGGAAACCGAGGCAGCCAGAGGCCCAGGGCTCGGCCTCGCCCACCTGCCCCCTAAGAACCCGATCCCCCTCCCCACCCTGGGCTGTGGCTTCAGAGCATGGGGTGGAATCTCATCAACAAGAAATTTGAAGCCATTAAAATACAATAAAAGAGAAATTAAATGTAATCGCTCTGTAAATTATAACTAATTGAAACATCAATTGTAATTTTTATGATCTGCATTCGGAGTGAGTGATGGCGGAGCCGGGAAATGAAAGTTAAATGATGGTGGCGATGTCCCCAGATGCCCCCTGCCCCAGCCTCTGCCCCCTTCCCCTGCAGGCTCCTCCCCTTCCCTTCCGCACCCTGCAGAAAGCGGAAAGCTCTCTGTTCCAGAAGCTTCCCCCACCTCCAACCCATGTAACCCGGAGGCCTCAGCTTGCTCCTGTTTGGGGTGCCTCGCGGGCGGGGCCTCGGCTGGCTCTTGTGTTCCCGAAACCCTGAGGAGGGGCTGGGCGGCTTTCCTGGTTTCGCTCATTTGGAGCATGACCCCAGGTCCCACCCGCACGACTGGCCAAACTCCAAGCCCGGGAGTGGCAGGAAAGAGCACCTGAAAGCCTGCGATTCCCCAGAACTCTCCTCCTTTCAGCCACGCAGCAGTAGTCCTGGGCCTGGAAGGACGCAGGTCATCTGAGTCATCCCCCTGCCTCCGTCCCAGCTTGAGCAGGGCACTCCAGGGCCCTGGGTCAGTCGGTCAGCACCAGCTTCCCTCCCCTCGTCCCGTGGCAGGGCTCTGACAGGCAAAATATGAGTGGCCCTTCCCAGGCGTGGGGACCCCGACGTGTCCAGCAGCTCTTCCTCCCCCATTTGACAGCCATCCACTCTGTGTGCAGCAACGGGGACGGCACATGTGACAGCTTGGGAGGCAAGCAGACCCGCACCACGCCTCCACCACCAGGGTGCTGCCGCTTGGCCTCTCTTAAAGACTCAGTCTCCCCAGCAGTGACTTAGAGACAATAGTAACATCCACCGGAGAGGTCTGGGGGCATTTAGCAACTGCGTTTGTGAAGCTCTCAGCACAGCACCAAGCACAGAGTGGGCACCCACTAAATTCCAATGATAATCGTTGCTGTGGTTGTCATTATTTGCCCCGCTCCAGCCTGTTTTTCTTTTGCCCCCAGACCAGCAGATACCTGGGACTTTGTCCCTTCCCTCCCTGCACCCCCTCCCTGGACATCAGCTCCTCTGGTGCTGCGGGGGCTGTCCCCACCTGCTCGTGGCTGCAGGCTCCTCTGGACTCCCCCCAGGACAGGGAGGTGAGCCCCTGGTCTCCACGCCTGCAGGCAGGGGCAGGCCAGGTCCTGGCCCCCTGCACCCCAGCAGGCTGGCCTCTGCCTGACGGAAGGGACCCGATCTCCGGAGTGGCCCCCTCCCGGCTGAAGTGGAAGGAGAGACAAGGCGAGGAAGGCCAGTCCACTCCCACCTCCTCCCAGAAAAAGTCTTTTCTTGTAGAAGTTTCATTTTGAGGTGTGGACTTCTAGAATTGTCATGACGTCCCCAGGGCCATTTCTCACGAGCTGACCTCTGTCTGGAACTGCCCCATCGCAGGCAATAACAGACACTTGTCTGATTTTCTAATGTGGATCCCGCTGGCCGGGAGTCAGGACCCAGACCCTGGGCCACCCGCCGCTTTCACCCGGCTGAGATGAGCCTGGGTCGCTCCTCACCGAGGCTGGTACTCGGCTTCCTCATCGGAAAGGTGAACTAATCCACTGCTTCTTCAGCTACCTGAGCTGCAGGACCAGTGTTTTGTTTCTTTGTTGTTTTTTGTTGTTGTTGTTTTTTTAATTTCTAATCTGCAAATGTAAGTTGGCCGATCAACATCTTAAAATTCTCTTTATTAAGATATAATTCACATACCATAAAGTTCACCTTTTTAACAGATGCAATTCAGTATATTCGGAAGGTCGTGCAACCATCACCGCTAACTTCAGAACACTTTCCTCGGCCCAGAAAAACTCCACACACATCAGAAGTCACTCTTCACTTCCTCCTCGCCGCAACCCCTGGCAACCACTAATCTACTTTCCCTGTCTATGGATTTATCTATTCCGGACATCTCATGTAAATGGAACCGTACAACATGTGGCCGCCCTCGCTGAGCATAATGTTTTCAAGGTCCACCGTGTTGTAGCACGTGTCGGAACTTCGCTCCTTGTAGCGGGATGTTACTCTCCCTGTAGACACACCACACTGTGTTTATCCGTTCATCAGCTGGTGTGCATTTGGGTTGTTTCTAGTTTTTGGCTTTGTGAATAACGTTGTAATGAAAATTCACGGGCAAGTTTTTGTGTGGTTTCATGTTTTCAACTCTCTTGGGTATACACCTAGGCGTAGAATTGCTGGTTCATATGGTAACTCTATATTTAACATTTTTAGGAACTGCCAAACTGGTTTCCAAGGTGGCTTTACCATTACTGCTTTTGTAAAAAAATAAGATAAAAATGAATTATTAGAAAAATGAAATTTGAAATAATATACAAAACATAAGAATTTTTTATTATTAAATCAACAGGCATAAAATTACTTTGTCAAATTGCTATGGACGTTTCTAAACACTTCCTCTTGATCTCGGTACTTCCTTGGTCAATGACGGGGAACGCACAGTCCTCGGACCGGCACCGGCCCCCGCACCACACTCAGAGCAGCCTGGACCATTTGTGTCCTTTGCATCCAAACACAGGACAGCCCCTTAGTGTGGGCTGCAGGCCCCATGCCCCCCCACCTCTCCAGCCTCACTGCCCACCAGCCACACCACGTGACCCTGCTGGCCCCAAATGTCCTCACGGCCCTTGCACCACCTTTGACTGATTAATCCCTCTGATCTCAAGTCTGTGTCCAAACACCCCCTCCAGGAAGCCCTCTTACATCCTGCATCTGGGTCAGTGTCCCCACTCAGACCTCCCAGTTACAAAGCTCATTTCACTCCCGTGCTCGCTTTGTGATGATCTGACTGTACATCTCTCTCCTCCACTATCACACCCTCCTTTAGGGCAGGGGCTCTTCCTAGGAAAAGAAGTGTCCAAGATATAGGGTGATCGTGTAATTTAAAGTCTAAGCCAGGACATTTTTTAGAGTGAAAGGGGAGCCGTTAGTTATTATGCTAAGACACCAGGCATAAACCAGAACTGTCCCAGGCAAACGGGGATGTGCAGTCACTCTGTCAAACCGAAGTCAGGGAGGAGTCTAAGGTAAGGACATGGGGAAGGGAAGGGACAAGGAAGTGGCTGACACAGGGGAGGCCAGAGCAATGGGCCCCCTCACTCGGGACCCGAGTGCCCCTCTGCAGCCCCTTGGTCTGGTCATCCTCCTGGGACCCCAGCGCCCTTGCTCCTCTCTAGTGCGAGTGGGCCGCCCCCCCGAGCAAGCTCACCAATCCCTGCGTCCTGGGAAGATGGGCGCGTGTCTCGTCTACACAGCTGCCTTTGCTTTGATGGTGATCCTGGGATCCAATAGCCATGGCCAAGTGTGGGGGGCTGTGGAAAGCATACTATGAAAGAAGAAGGGGTCCCCTTTGGCCCCCCAGTTCAGCTTCAGACGGGGACACGAGTGGATCAGGTACTTTGGAGTCTGGCAGACTGTCTACTAGAACTGAGTTTTTCATCTTTGCGCCCCCAGCCCCCAACCGAGTGAGCACTCCATAAGTGTTGGTCGAATGAATGAATGAACACAAGCCTCAATGCCCCTGCAACAGCCAACTGGATTTCCTAGAAACTAAAGATTCCTGGGCTTGTCACAGGCCAGAGGCAGTCAGCCAAGGAGTCGTCTTTCCCTGCTGAAAACTGGAGAAACGGGTGATGAGAAGCAAAAGCAGCATAAGGCTGGTGGCTCCCATCGTCCCTGGGTTACTAAGTGGCAGGGTCTCCCTGGGGCTGAGATTTGTAGTTCCTGGTTAAATGCCAGGGTTTAATGGGCATGCTAGGGAAAAACGTTTTTCAGCGAGTGGTAAATGTCTCCCCGGTGCCTGCAGTGGTAATTATTTCAATGGGACAATCTCTCCTTAACGTGCTCCGAGCCGGCAGGTGGGGAGGCGCTCTGGACAGAGCATCTGCGTCAGGAAGCTGTGGCCAAGGGCATCTCTTGGAGGAAGGCGAGGGAGAAAGGAGGAGAGACACAGGTCAGCTCATGCCCGAACCCAGCTGGGATGACAGTGGCCTGAGGAAGCAGGGTGCTGGGCAGCCAGGGCAGGGGCACGTTCAGTGAGTCACTCAACAAACCTTACCTAAGCACCTAGTGATAATGCAGGTCAGGCTCTTAATGCCAGGCACTGCGCTAAGTAACTACTTGATAGGAATTATCTAATTAATTATATATAATTACAAAAATATTTTAGGCAGGCTGCAGTGGCTCTCTCCTGTAATCCCGGCACTCTGGGAGGCCGAGGCGTGAGGATCGCTTGACCTCAGGAGTTCGAGACCAGCCTGAGCAAGAGCAAGACCCTATCTCTACTCAAAATGGAAAAAAATTAGCCAGGCGTCTTGGTGCACGCCTGTAGTCCCAGCTGTTTTGGAGGTTGAGGCACCAGGATCGCTTGAGCCCAGGAGTTTGAAGTTGCTGTGAGCTGGGCTGACGCCACGGCACTCTAGCCAGGGCAACACAGTAACATTTTGTCTCAAAAAAGAAAAATATTTAAACCATATGAGGCACATATTATTATTATCCCCTTACAAACGAAGGAACTGTGGCTCAGAGAGGGTACAGAACTCCAGACTATAGACAACAGAGGACACAGAAATACACAAGACACGGTCCTTACCTTGACGAGTGACGACAGTGAGCAAGTAGTCCGGACCAAACAGAAACCAGGTGATTTTTAAAGTAAACTTTTTATTGAATTATAGAATACATACACAAAGTGCACAGCTCATAGCGTTTAGCACAGCAAATGTTCACAAAAGGAGCAGTTTGGTGAACCAGCTCCAGAGCAAGAAACAGAACAGAACAGGCTCCCAGAAGCCCAAAAATCCTTCCCAGTCACTGCCCTCCCCCAAGGTAACCACCGTCCTGACCTTTGTCGTCAAGCATGAGTTTTGTCTGAAAACTAGATAATTTTATTAGGGGATGAAAAATGCTAAGGAAACCAAAGGCATGAGGGACTCTGGGAGCACAGAGAAGGGTCACATCACACAACCCACGGCGTGGAGAAGGCTCCAGGAGGAGGTGACGTCTGAACCGAGTCCTGGAGGACGGACAGACGTGGACACAGAGGTGCGTGTGTGCACACAAGTGTGTGCACGTGTGTCATCATCCAAGTTTATTGGTTCCAAGTCTCTTTCTGTTCTACAAAAAGAAATGCGTTTCAGAAGGACTTGGGTTAGCTCGGGGTTTCTCAACCTCCACGCTATTTACGGACATTTCGAGCCCGATCGTTCTTTGTCGTGGGGCCGTCCTGCATGCGTAGGATGTTTAGCAGCGTGCCTGGCCTCTACCCGCTAGAAACCAGTAGAAACCCTCCTCCCAAGTTATAGCAACCAAAAATGTCCGCCAGTGTTCCTGAGGGCCGGGGACAAAATTGCCCTTCCCTGTCTGAGTGAGAATCGCCGGGTTAGCTGATGAGAACTGCCGACGGCCAACACAAGGACAGTGGGAGCTCTCGGAGGACCCTGGCAGAGCGGCCCAGCCTGTGCCTGGGGGCAGAGAGATAAAGAGGTTGTGTCCAGGAAGGCCTGCCCGACCCAGCGCCAGCACTGGCCAGCAGCGCCCGGCAGCCAGCAGGGCCCTCGCACCTTGGCGGGGGTCGGCCCCGGGAAGCAAATGTCCCTGAGTGGTCCCAAGCCAGGGATAGGATTTGCTCCCTGCTCCAGGGAGATAAGGGGCAGAATACCACGCGGTGGAGCCTTCCTGCAGCTGAGATCAGATTTCAATTAAAGTGATTAGCTCTGTTTATTTAGACTCCACAGCTGCATACAATCTATCGCATGTTATTGTGAGTTCAAAGAAATAAAGGAGGGGCGTGGGGGGAGGGGAGGCAATTCTGCCCAAATTGAAAAAGTCCTCCTGTAATTACGAGATTGGAAAATCTCCGCTGAGGGGATCAATAATGGGAAATCTAAGTGCCACTGTTTGCCGAGATTACAGTTTCCAATCGCTCCGTCTTGGATTTTAATTTTCTCTCTCATTGTCACAGCGCCATGAGCAGCGATCCCAGCCCCACCTCCCAGCTCGAGAGAGGCAGGCAGTAGGGCCAGACCAACGCGGGGAAGTCCAGGCATATCTGACCTTCTTATGAAGTTTGCATTGCTGCGTAACAGATTACCACACACGTAGTGCCTTCAAACAACATACATGTACTGCCTCACCATGTCCGTGGGTCAGCAGTCTGGGATGGTTCACCTTGGTCCTCCGCTCAGGGCCTCCGAAGGCTGCGCCCCACGTGTTGGCCAAGCCTCATGGGAGGCTCAATGTCTTCTTTCCAGCACACATGGTCGTTGGTGGAATTCATTTCCCGACAGCCGCAGGACTCACGGCAGGCCGCTTGCTTCTCCAAGGCCTGCCGGAGAGACAGTCTCTGATATCCAGGTCCTCATTTAGAGAGCTCACCCGATTAGGCCAGGCCCACCCAGGGCAATCTCCCTTTTTGATTAATTTAAGGTTGACTATTTGGGGACCTTAATTACATCTGCAAAACTTTTTCATCTTTGCCACATTCTATTAACTAGAAGCAAGTGACATGTCCCCCCCACACACACACAAGGGGAGGGCATTACACAAGGGTGTGGGTCCTTGGAGTTCACCTGCCACACCCTCCATCAGAGCTCTGCCCCGACAGTTCCCAGAGCCAGGCCATGGAAAGATGTTCCCTCCTGAGCCACCCTCACCTGCACTGGCCTCTCTGACCCAGCCTGCTGGACTGACCCCCAATAAGCCAGCAGCCAGACTTGACTGACTGAGACCTTCCCAATGAGAAGATGGAGAAAACAGCCAAGGACATGATCTATCCTGTTTCTGCCCACCACTCTTTCCCGCAGACCAGCTCTGCTCTCACTGCTCTCTGGTCTCCTCCGTGTCCTGAGCACCAGCCAGGATTCCCAGCTGCCCTGACCCGGCAGCCTTAACTTGCCACTTTCCTCCGTGCCAGGATGCTGAGCAAAGGTTTCCATGTCAACTCTGCGGGCCCTAACCCAGCTGGGACTGTGTACAGGTTTGCAAGGGGAGGTGTGTCCCACTTGAATCTTGGAGAAACAAACTCGCTGGAAGCAAACGGAGAGGAAAGGACATTCCAGGCTGTGGGAACACAGAACCACGCTGCGCCCTGTCCATGGTGCTGATGCACAGACGCTCTTAATGATCAGGAGCCCAGTCTCGAGGTCAAACTAGTCCCTGTTCCCCCTGCACTCCCGCCCTGGGCCTGCACACAGGGGTGGGCAAGTGGGATGGAACTGAGGTGGCATTTAGCTACACATTTCATTTTTGTAACGACCTTCCCATTTCCCCTCTCGGTCTCGCTTGTCAGTCTGTGGCCATTAAATTCCTCATTAGCAAACGAGATTTGGATGAGCTCATTAAGATGAGGGATGGCCCCACGGTGCAGCTGGCTGGGGGTGAGCTAGAACTTGTCTCCTCCCTCTTTATTAGAAAATGATGCCCCTCACATTCTGTGCGCCCCTCTCCAGGTCTACTCCCGGGTCCAAACAGGCCCCCTGGGGTTACTCAGGGGACCAGCCGGAGGGGTGGTCAGGGCACACCAGGAAAACAAACAGCGGCACAGCTGGTGACTCACACACATACCCAAAGTCACCCGATTAGGGCTGGGGCTCTTGCCGCTTCATATTAAAGCTCAAACTCCCAAACGTGACATTCAAACCTTTCCCAGTAATCTCTCAGTCCACCTCTCCTGTCTCTTCTGTCCTCCCACACGTCCCCTGCCTTTGGGCAGTGACAGATGACCTGATGCTGGGCATCCTGGAACTGGCTCGGGCTGCTCCCAGCTCATGAGAGCTGCTTGTTACATACTCGCAGGTTTTGCAAGATGCTTGACATCGCATTGGCAGCTTGAAATCGGCCATGGCGGGAGTATTTACACCACAGGAACTGGCAAATGCTACAGATCAAGGGTTTTTTTTGGCAGAAAGCTAGATTTTAAACATTTGCCGGCACACCCCTGTCTGCAGGTCCTGAGCATGTCTTTTCATCTTGCTCTTCTACCTTAAGGATCATTCAGTTTCCACTTTTGGAAACTAATCCAAGCCAGCGAATGGGACAGGCAGAAATATGTGGAAAGGGAAGGGGTGAAGGAGCAGGAAGTACAACTGGTCTCACGGGACCAGCAAGTCGTCCAACAGCTGGGGCCACCTAGTCTCTGCCTTCTGCCTATACACTCCCATGTGGCTTCCCCCAAATAAGTGCCCTTTGCCCCTAGTCTGCAGGAAATCCCAGGCCAATCGGCCACAAACCAGAGGGTCTCTGCGTCTGGCTCCAAACCCAGGAGTACACCAGGTTAGTGTGTCCCCGCTTTCAGCAGGGACTGCGGGGCTGGGGCTGAGCAGTTCGCGGGGCAGAGCCGGGAGACTGGCCCCTCTCTCAGGCTGCAGGGCGAGCTCCCAGAGGACAGAGTGTGTTTATTCATCTCCAGGTCCCCGGTGCTAGCACAGAGGAGCCTAATAAATATTTGCAGAACAAATGAATCACCTCACAGTTTGGGTCCTTCTCTCAGGAACATGTGACCCAGCTGGTCCCCGGAGAAGGAGGCAAAAGGCTCTGAGGAATTCAACGAGGTGACACTCCACACTCAGGTGATGAGGCTTCCTTGCCCTCCAGTTACTAGCTGCGTGACCTTGGGCAAGTCACTTAACCTTTCTGTGCTTCAGGGGCCTCATCTATAAAACGGAGGCTGTGATTTTGCCTAACGCAGGGCTGCGGTGAGGATTGCAGATGCTCTTCGTGGAGCAGCTGGGATGGTGCCTGACACATAGTAGGCACGCAGCACAGCGGTAGCTTTTGTTCCCTGTTCTATGGTGAAACCATAGGACAGGGCCCTTCGAGGTTCCCCCAGCGGCTTCCTCCCCAGGTCTGATGTGTCTCCAGTCAGCCACACATGGACCCTCTTCCAACCCCAGCCAGGCCCCTGTTCTCAGAGGACTAAATCCAAGGGTAAGGCCATGTTGACAACAAACTGCAGCCATTCCTCCCCTTCCCTCCCCAGGAGCCCCGGCTGAAGACTTCATCTGCTGTAATTAACAAGCCAACTGCATCTGTCTTGCTCCATTAATAGCAGAGCAGCCTGTCAGGTGAGGGCCAACAGGGAGATTCTGAACAGGAAGGTAGGAGAGGACCAGGCGGGAACAGGGGCGTGACCCAGCCAGCATCCAGCCTACCCTGCACCTCCACCCACCCCCTGTCCCCTCGCCCCCCTCAACTCCTAAGGCTGACTGTCTAGAGGCCACAGGCTACATGAAAGGAGGACGACTGAGTAAAGGGAACAGCCTCCGCTGGCCCCCCAGGTGCTCCCAACAGCAGGTAGGGTTGGGCAGGTGGGGACCATTGCTCAGAGGCCCAGAGAGTGGGGAGCAGCCGTGCCCCCTGCAGAAACCCCCCTCCCCAAGATTCCGCCAGGCCGGATGCTGGTTAAGGCCCTTCTACCTCCATCCTTTCTTCTCCAAAGATTTTGCAATTGCTGTGACATGGCAGCACGTGGCTGCTGGTGAGCTTCGGGAGGAGGCGGTGGCCAAGGCTTCTCACAAGGAGACCAGTGGCAGCTCGCTTCCCCCTCCTTCTCCCCCAGGGTGGAGTCTAGATTCACAATTCGAATTGTTTTTCCTGCTTGCACACACCACAGAAGAAAACAGGAAGGAGAGAGAAGGACGTGAGAACAGTGACCCAGGCCCCACCTAAACCGTCTTGGCCTCCGTGGCTGCGTTCCTCGTGCGTCTCCTTCCCCGGACTCTGGTTTCCTCCTCACACTCTCCTAAGTGTGCACGTGCTTGCCGGCAGGTGCGTGCATGCATGTGGTGCCTCTGATTTACGCAGCCCACAGACCCCTCAAGTCCCTGCTTCTAGCCGTGAGCAGTCTCTTTAATCTCCTCACCTTGGGAGGCATGGCAGCCCGCTGGTAATTGCTTCTGGAAACGCGGTCACCGGTTTAATTGGTAGAACTTGTCCTGGGAGATGTAACACCACGATGCAATCTCAGGCCTATCTGTTTCTCTGGATACCCGGGGGTGTGTGTGGCTGTGCTTGCACGTGGGCTCACCTGGGCGTGGGCGGTGCGCAGGTGGGCCCGCCCGGGCGTGGGCGGTGTGCACGTGGGCCCGCCCGGGCGTGGGAAAAGCGCAGGTGGGCTCGCCCGGGCGTGGGCGGTATGCACGTGGGCCCGCCAGGGCGTGGGAAGTGCGCAGGTGGGCCCGCCCGGGCGTGGGAAGTGCGCAGGTGGGCCCGCCAGGGCGTGGGAGGCGCGCAGGTGGACCCGCCAGGGCGTGGGCGGTGTGCACGTGGGCCCGCCCGGGCGTGGGAGAAGCGCAGGTGGGCCCACCCGGGCGTGGGAAAAGCGCAGGTGGGCTCGCCCGGGCGTGGGCGGTATGCACGTGGGCCCGCCAGGGCGTGGGAAGTGCGCAGGTGGGCCCGCCCGGGCGTGGGAGGTGCGCACGTGGGCCCGCCAGGGCGTGGGAAGTGCGCAGGTGGGCCCGCCCGGGCGTGGGAAAAGCGCAGGTGAGCTTGCCCGGGCGTGGGCGGTGTGCACGTGGGCCCGCCCGAGCGTGGGAGGTGCGCAGGTGGGCCCGCCGGGCGTGGGAAAAGCGCAGGTGAGCTCGCCCGGGCGTGGGAGGTGCGCACGTGGGCCCGCCCGAGCGTGGGAGGTGCGCAGGTGGGCCCGCCGGGCGTGGGCGATGTGCACGTGGGCTCGCCCGAGCGTGGGAGGTGCGCAGGTGGGCCCGCTGGGCGTGGGAAAAGCGCAGGTGGGCCCGCCGGGCGTGGGCGGTGTGCACGGGGGCCCGCCCGAGCGTGGGAGGTGCGCAGGTGGGCCCGCCGGGCGTGGGCGATGTGCACGTGGGCCCGCCCGAG
>CAUYRB010112543.1:0-13490 GCA_963574695.1 Propithecus perrieri
GGGTGGGATTAAGTAGGGAGGAGTTAAGTTCGCGTTGGGAAGGTTTTTCTAAACCCTAAGGGGAGCTGTCAAAGCAACAAAGAGGCGGGCCGCAGGGTGGTTGACATGCAAGTGCCTGCAGGGCCTGGGGCACCTTGCTAGGGGGTCCGGGGGCGGCTGGGCCACTGGGGTAGGTGCCACTGGGGTAGGCGTGCGGAAACCTCTCCCACCTCTCAGATCGAAACACTGTTCTGAGATTCGGGACTCAGGAATAGTGGGTGACGTGCTGAAGGCTGCGTTTGGGAAGCCTCGGAGGTGGCCCAGGCCCTGAGCCCAAGGTCTTCCAGTGTCACCTTCCTGCCCTAGCCCTGAGAAGCAGGGCCCGAGCTGGGGGCTGGGTCCGGGCGGGGGCCCTGCATGCCAAGCTCCCCCCGCATTCCCAGGGCCTAGAACGGCGCCTGGCACAGAGCAGGCCCTTGGGAGAGTCTGTTCCATGACCTAATGACTCAGTTTGGTAACTCACACGCCCGTTTTTCTGATAACAGGGGAGGCTTAGAGCTGTTAAATACTGTCCCAATCTGGTTGGTTTGGGGCTGGGCTCTGAGTCTGCTGTCCCTCCCCGGAGAGCCGGGGCCTGACGACTCCAGGGTGCTCGAATGCTCAGTTTACAGCACGGGGATTCCAAGGTGCCTTCCTCGAAGCCCTCCCTCTCGCACGGGGCGGGGGTGGTGTGGCCAGCCCAGGCGCCTGGAGCCTCTGTCCCCTGCCCCTTTGTCTCGTGTGACACAATGGGTGGCTTTTTGTCCCCATAAAGTCCCTTTCACTGTAGGGAGAAGGGCCAGGGCGGGGGTGGTGGCTGGGCCTGGCCAAGTTCTGAGTGTCCTCAAGCTGCCCAGATGTGTCCCTAGTGAGGGGAACCCCGGGACGGGTTCACTTTGCGGCCCTGGGCCTCAGTTTCCTGGACGGCGCGGTGGGGGCCGTAGAAGGATTTGCTGCCTCGGCACCCCCAGCAGTCGGTGGCTCCTACCCTCACGTCGTTTTTGAAACATTTGGTTTAGTTGCCCACGTTTAAAAAGCTGAAGATTTCCACATACAAACCCAGACTTTTAGTGTCTCTTGAAAAATGAGCAGCTCTGGCCACCCCAGGCCTGTGTCCCCACCAGCACCAGTGGTGGCTGTCCCGCTCCAGAGACCCCACCTGGCCCAGCGTGGGCATTTCTGTGTCCTGCCAGCCCTGGAGGCTGCGGGTGTGAGACCCTGTGTCCCCTCCAGGCTCCGAGGCGCTTTCCCTCCGCGCGGCTCCCTCGCTCCGGGATTTGTCCCCCCAACCCGTGACTGTCCGACAGCTCGCATGACCGCTGGGGCTTTTAACTTTTTCTTTCACATCATTTCGCCCGCACAGCACATCTTGAGGTGACCAGGATAGGCGTCCCCCCACTCGCCAACACCTTCACGTGTCAGATGAGGAAACAGACCAGAAAGGTTAGGTGACTCTCCCAGGGCCACACAGTGAGTCCACAAAGCTCTGACCCGCCCAGGAAGTGAGGAGGACTGAAAGGAGAGTTGGGGTGACCATGTTGGGGCGAGGGAGGAGTTAGCTTAGCACTCGTGGGGTTGGTAGAATTCCCCCCCAACACGGGAGACAGGGCGTCGGGCGCCTGTGTTGAGTGTTGGACCTCTGACTGCGGGGAACGGCAGAGAACAGTGGGGTGAGCCTCCCTGCTCCCAGGGGACAGGCTGAGGTCTAAAGGGGTGAAGGGGGCTGCCCGAGAACCCTCGGCTGTGAGGGGCCGGGAGAGCGCAGCTCCGGGAGGCTCCTAGGGCCTCCCCTGGGAGCCAGCCGCCTCGCCTGTAAGGTGGGCAGGCCCGGCCCTGGCACCGGGCCCTTATCTGGGCCAGGGCCTATGCCTGGTGCTTGAGTTGAGGTACATGCATTCTCCTACTGAGGACTCGCACCCCCAAGGAGCTACACAGTGTCACTACCGTGGGAAACCAGGCACGGGGAGCTGACGAGAAAACCCACATTCTTAATCCCTCAGAGCGCTGAAGACACCGGAATGTGTTGAATGTTGAGCCTGTGTTGGGTGCTGGTCTCAGTACCTTGCCTACTGTATTCATTCACATTTCAAAACCACTCTCTGAGGTAGGCACCTTTTGAAGATGAAGACCCTGAGGCACAGAGAGGTTAAGCAGCTTGCCTGAAGTCACACAGCCAGTAAGTTGGCAAGGCCGGAGCTTGAACCCAAGGAGCCGATAGGCATAGGCTGACCTTCCATCAGGATTGGTGCCAACGTCACACAGCTAAATAAGATCATGACACCCATGCACAGATTCAAAGAGTAGCTAAGAAAAGTGTATACAGCAGTCCTAGGGCTGCTGTAACTAAGTACCACAAACTGAGTGCCTTCAAGTGACAGGAATGTATTGTCCCATGGCTCTGGAGGCCAGAAGTCTGAGATCCAGAAGTCTGAGATCCAGGTGTTGGCAGGTTGGTTCGTTCTGAGGGAGAACCCGTTCCCTGCCGCTCTTGGAGCTGGTGGGGAGCTGGGCGCTCCGGACTCTACCCGTCTCCACGGATGTTCTCCCGGTGTGGGTCTCTGTGTCCACGTTTTCTCTTACAAGGACACCATTCATTGCATGAGGGGCCCACCCGACTCCAGCATGACCTCATCTTGAGAGCATCGGCCGAGGACCCTGTTTCCCGATGAGGTCACATTCACGGGCACCGGGGCTTGGGACTTAAACACGTCAACCCACAACAAAAGATAAGAGGAAACATCTCCCCAGAGTCACTGAAGGACGTAGAGCAGGAAGCTGGCCTGTGTGGCTGTCACAGTGGGCAGGGCCGTGCTGGAGCGAGGAATGCCTCTTGGTCAGGCATTCGTGACGAATCTGTCCTCTCTGATCCCGCAGGTGGTTTTAACAAAAACATCTCTGTTGCCCAATTGTGGAGAAATTCTTTGGAGATGCAAAGGTTTTGTGAATGTGTGCTTTTTGACGTTGCAGTCCTCGTTTAAAGAAAAAGTTCCTGATCCAAGTTCTTCGGATTTTCAGGGAAAAACAACAACAACAAAAAAAAGTACCCTTGAGGTTTCCAGAAGGTTCTCTTTGTTTATCTGTAGCACCTGCCCAGGGGGGCATTGCAGGGCCTCAGAGAGTTTGGAAGGAGGGGAGGATGAGGTTTGGCTTGCTGTGTGTGTGTGTGTGTGTGTGTGTGTGTGTGTGTGTGAGTGTGAGTGTGTGAGAGAGAGAGAGAGAGACACGGATGTACGTGTAGACACCTACTGAGAACCGTGGGGACAGGTGGACACGTAGGCGGGAGAGACCCACACAGGGGCCCAGGGGTAAAGGCAGATTTTCCCAGATATCCACACGGCTCCTTCCCATCCCCTCCGTCACCTCCCTGGGTCTGGGATCACATGTCACCTGGCCCCCTATCTAAAATTGCAACAGCGACCCTGCTGCCCCTCCTCCTCATGTCCCTTCTCAGTAGGTGCTTGTTGGATGTATGAACCCAGAGAGATGCACACACACGGGCCTGCGCTACGAACAGAAGGTGTCTGGGTTGTGGGATGAGCACAACCCCTTCTGGGCGGAGGGGCCTGGGCAAAGCCCTGGGGCAGGTGGTGGCAGGTTCAGGGCCTTCTGTGTCACCCTCTGGCCCCCAGCTGCCTCCTGCCATCCTCCTAGCTGAACGGCGGGGTAAACCCCACTGTAAGGCACAAGTCCTCTGGTCCCCTGGGTGCTGCCTGGGAGGGTGTGGCATGCCCTGCAGCTTCCGGCAGGGCCACCCAGACCAGTGAAGGGGTCAGCGAATGTGAGGGTGCCCTGTCCTGAGCAGGGTCTCTCTGGGGGCCTGGGCGGGGGGCTCAGGGACCAGGAGAAACCAGTCTGTCTGGTTCAAATGGAGGAGTGGACCTTACTTGTTCTAGGGCAGAAGCCAAGGCGCCGCCTGGGCACCGAGCCAGCAGCGCTGCCAGAAGGAGCGCTAGAAATTCCCGCCGCTTATCCACCGGCTTCATCTGGAGGCCGTGGTTGCCGATCTGGAAACCAGGGTGGGGCTGGAGTGCGGGGCGGGGACAGCCACGGCGGGGGAGAGCCTGGGTGCCCGCCCAGCCTGGCCCTCGGAGCCAGCCGACGTGCCCTTGTTTTTACACACCACTGCGTAACTCGTAGTAGGTTCCCGGGAAGGACGATCTGGCTTCCAGTCCTGCCCTGCCCTTTACCCCCGGTGACCGCGGGCACCTCTCCTTCTGAGCTTCTGTTGGGAAATGGGCAGAAGGAATAGTCCTGACCTATGGGGGTCTGGCGAAGGCGGGATCCGGGACTCACGCCTGGCGCCCGGTGGGAGGCGTCAGGTGGTTATCGTGACCGAGGCTGTGAGTGATAGTACAGGTGATTGACGCGTGTACGTTGGCGTAAACCCGAATTGGTCTTTCCTTGATTTTCGGTTCACTGCACTTTCCAGCGTCCTTTCGGACAGTTGGAACCGGGCTACACGGTGGCCATGGGGGCCTGTAAGGAATTTGCTTTAAACGAAAAAATAGAATTGGCCTTGATATGTCCAATTGTCACCTGGCGAAGGTGCCAGGCTTGCCGCTTCCAGAGTGTTTGTTCCCCTGCAGAACGCTGGCCACACCCAGCTCTGGGGCCCGTGGCCTCCCTGGTGTGTCTGATTCCGGGTGTGGGGATCTGTCCTGAAACATCCTGCCCTGGACCCCTCACGCAAGCGCTCTGTCCCCAGCTTGGCGTATGCCTGCAGGCGAGGTCCAGCCACTGTCCCCATGTCCTCACCTGCTCTGCCCTCACCCAGCCTGCTGGCGGAGGTTGGCAGAGGGCACAGATGGGCAGCGGAGGCTGGCAGGGTGCTGTGTGGGGCGGGACCCCTGGGAACTTGCCCTGTAGAGGAGGACCCTTCCCTGGGCCCACCACTGTGCCGGAGCGCCGCTTCCTTAGGCAGGAGGAGGCAAGGCCAGGAGCGGGTCACAGGTTGACACCTGCCTCCCCTTTTCATACCTAGCAACTGTGCAGGGCAGGTTTCTGACCCTACGCCACAGCTGAAGAAGTGGGATCATGCGTGCTTGAGCACGTATTTATGGAGCACGTACTACATGCCAGGCACTGCAGATCCAGCAAGAGGCAAAGCACAGAATTCCTCGTGGGGCCTGCGTTCTAGTGCATGGACTTCGCTAGAGTCGCCCAGTGGAGCCCCACAGAGACGGGAAGGTGCTCACCCGCCCAGCCCTTGACTCCCAAGCCCAGGGTCCCACCTACCACTTCCCCAGTGGGCCGCGCCCTTCCTGAGTCTGAGCTCTGGGGAGGGGCGGGGAGAGGCAGCAGAGCTGTCAGAGGGCCATAGGCCGTTCCTGCCCCGGCCGCAGGGCAGTGCGTAGGGGACCTGTGCAGAAACTTCCCTTCTGGCCCTTGAGGGTGCTTCTTCGAGGTGGGGGTCCCTGGCAGTGCCCGGTTCTGGCTGTGCTCTGGGGCCTTTGTAGCAGCTCTGCAGCTGGTTCAAGCAGCCAGGGGGACTTTCTGTCTTCAAAGACCAGCAGCAGAGGTGGGGCTTGTTCCTGGGCTGCTTCTCTGCGATCCCACTGACTTGTCCTTGAGCTGGTGGCACGGTCACTGTGCAGCCTTGGTGTCACACGCCTGGATGCTGGCCAGGGAAAGAAGGGGGACGCCTCCATGCGTCTTGATCAGTACTGGAGCCTTTCTCCGAAGCCCCAGGGTAGATCCTGCTGTGTCCCCTCAGTGGCCAGGGACTCCAGGGAATGCCCTCATGGAGAAGGGAGGACCCGAAACTCTAGAGGACTCAGCCAGCAAGGAAGAGGGCAGGAAGGCTAGAGAGGCCCAGGACAGCCACGTGAGAGGTGCCACTTTGGGGCCTCCCTGAGTCCCAGCCCTGCCTCAGAGCAGACCCTTTGCTGGGCCACACCCTGCCGAGCTCCCTCAGACGGCCCCACGAGGTGAGGCGAGTCAGCCAACCTGTTCGTGTAGACTTCCCTGGGGCCACGAGGGCTGGCGCTTGTGCAGTCCACCCGGGACTTAGCCTCTTCTGGAATAACAAAAACAAAAGCGGACACTTCCGTTGTGCCCATTGCTGTACGTGACCTCATGGGTCCTTAAAGTAGCTCCACTCTGCTGGGATGCCAGGGCCCATCCTGCCATGTTGGGAGTGGTGTGACACAGGTCCCTTGACTTCTTTGAGGCCCAGTTTCACCTGTAAGATGGTAACATCTATAGAGCAGGGCAGTTGGAAGAGCCAGAGACGCGGGGTAGGAGAGGCAGAGGGCAGGGTGTCAGGCGGGAGGTCACCCATCGGCCCTTGCGACATTCTCTGCTGGGCCTAGGTAGGAGGAGGACCCATTGATTTCGCACCTCTGGGACTGTGACCGGCCCTCAAGGATGCGATAGTGACTTGATCTTCCTTCCAGCAGCTTTTACGGGGCCCCTGGCAGGGCCCAGGTCCTGTACTGGGTGTCGGGGGCAGCGGTGAGACAGACGGCTGCTGCCCTGCCCTCGGAGAGCTCACGGTCTGGGGAAGGAAACAGAATGACAGTCCTGGGTGGCGGGAGCCTGGGAGGCCGCGCGAGCACAGAAGAGGGTTCTGGAACACAGACTGGAGGAGTGGGGACGGTGTCCTGGAGCACCTGACACCTCAGCTGAGATGAAAGAGGAGTTACCAAGAGTTACCAAGCCAGGGCCCCAGCACAGGAGTATACAGCAGGGGCCAAATCAGCATTTCTTGGCTAAATGAGAAACGAGGCCAAGGCTCTGGGAGACTCTGCCCTGTCTCGCCCCCAGGTGCTGGGGCTGCTGGTGTGGGCCCTGATCGCCAACACCCCGTACCACCTGTACCCGGCCTACAGCTGGGTGATGTTCGTCGGTGTCTTCCTCTGGCTGGTGACAATCATCTTCTTCGTCCTCTACCTGTTTCAGCTGCACATGAGGCTGTACATGGTGCCCTGGCCGCTAGTGGTGAGTCTGGGTGGGGACAAGGGGGGTGGCTCAGGCTGACCCCCGAGAGTGGCCGTCCCCAATGAGACGGGGGGGGTGTGTGGCTGGCGTCCTCCCTGACCATCGCTGGCCGGCAGAGCCCGTGTGCGGGGAGGGTTGATGGGTCAGGTGTCCGGTTTTTCTGAGCACCATGAGCCCAGAAGGACATAGGCTCGACCTTGTCCGGGGAAGCGGGTAGAAGTGAGGGGCCTTCTAAATGGACGCACAAGAGGCCACTTGGAATCTCAAAAACATTTTTCCTTTTTGTGGGTGGTCGGAATTTGAGCCTGCGTTGTGTGGGCTTGTCCTCTGTGGCTGGAAGCTGGGGTGAGCTGCCAGGAGTCACCCAGGCCCTCAGGCACCCAGCTGCCTCCAGGGTGAGGCCCCGTGACCAGGGGAGAGGCTGGGTCCCAGGTTTGCCCCAGGACACGGGGCCGAGAGCGGACATAGGAAGTACCCCGGCCAGACACAGAAAGCTGCTGGTTTTTTTTTTTTCCTCTGACCCGGAAAACCCCTGCAGCTGGGGTCTGAAGCTTTCAGTGAGCAGAGAGGCGAGAGAGGCACATGATTGTAAGACAAGCAAGGCTGGGACTAGGCGTCATTGTTTGCAATTCAATGACTTTTTAAACTGAGGAAACGTGAGTCATCCTCAAGACAGAATGGGTTTGTTAGATCTCCACGTCACTGGCAGGTGCCAGGCGGTGTTTGCAGGGGTCGCTGGGCTTGCAGGGAAGACTTTTTTTTTTTAGACAGAGTCTCGCTCTGTTGCCCCGGGTAGAGTGCCGTGGCATCATCACAGCTCACTGCAACCTCAAACTCCTGGGCTCAAGCGACCCTTCTGCCTCGGCCTCCCGAGTAGCTGGGACTACAGGTGCCCACCACCACGCCTGGCTAATTTTTTCTATTTTCAGTAGAGATGGGGGGGGGTGGGGGTCTTGCCTTTGCTCAGGCTGGTCTTGAACTCCTGACTTCAGCTGATCTTCCTGCCTCAGCCTCCCAGAGTGCTAGGATTACAGGCGTGAGCCACCGTGCTGGGCCTGGCAGGGAAGATTTTAAGGCAAGGAGAAGGCAGCTTGACTCCTGGGCTCAAGGTCCAGCCTTCTGCCCCATGTCCTGGGAGCCTCTAAGAAAGAAGTCTCTGGAGATGGAAGCTTCTGTGTCTCTTAGGCACAGATCTGGGGCTCCACCCACGGGTGTTGAAGGAAGGAGGCTCCTTTCTGCAGGCCGTGGTGGCAGGGCAGTGTTTCTAGTGCTCTTGGACCTTTAACAGACGGGGCAAGGAGGGCTTAACTGCACGTAGAGAGGCTGGCTTACACCAGACCCCTAGAGGATCCAGGCGAGATACATGAGTGAAGCGGGTCAGGAGGGGCTCTGCACCCATCTGTCTGTAGGGAGCCACCCCACTCAGCTCCATCTATTGCTAGTGGGAATGCAGGTCCCTTGATGCCAAATCTTTTGATATCTTTAGATCTTTTAATATGAAAAAGTTTTATACGAAATCTAATTTTAAAATGTTGGTAATTTTTAAAAAGCGTATGGGGCCAACTGAATGTTTAAGGGCAACCAGTTTGAAGACTGTTAGCAAGACCCAAGTGTGTGGAATATGGGAGCGGAGCCTGGTGGTCAGCCGAGGGCCACTTCCTGCCGGTCTGGCTCAGCGTCCAGCTAGGGGTGTCTGGGTACCCCCGCAGTCCTGACCCTGGCATTTGCTTGGGGCCTTGAGCTTAGGATGTCGCCAAAAGGGAGGCATAGATTCCTCCCCCTGAATGCAGAGAGGGATGTGAGACCCCCACCCCGGGAGCAGCCGCAGAGCCAAGCCCCGCAGTGGTACTGGGGAGGGCCTGGGCTGGCCCTGAGCCACACTTGAAGTGGCCCCTGTTTCTTTAGCTGGTACAGAGAGCTGGGTCACGGATTGGCCTTCTGCTGTGGGGAATGGGTTTGGCCTCATGGGACTTGGCCCTGGCCCTGACCCCAGCGCTGTAGGCCTTCCCATCATCTCCTCTCCCACTCTCAGCCTTAGGTAAGGGGACTGCTACTTGTGAGGTCGTTCTGGTGGGAAAGACCCACGTGTCTGCATCCCCATCCTCTGGCTACTAAAGGGGTGTGCCAGCGGGAACAAGGAGGTTCCAGCTCAGTCTCCTCATGTCTTAAGGCTTTTCTCCCCACCCCACTTCCCACCCTGACCTCCGGCAGTTAATGATCTTCAATGTCGGCGCCACTGTCCTCTACATCACCGCCTTCATCACCTGCTCCGCGGCAGTCGACCCGACGTCTCTGAAGGGCACGCAAGCCTACAACCAGCGTGCGGCCGCCTCGGTGAGTATGCTTCCTGGGCCCCCGGCGGTCTGCAGGAGGGGTGGGCCAAACCGGGGTCTTGGCCCTAGAACTCACTCAGCTCCCTTGGTCTGAGGCCAGGCACCTGCCACCTCCTGAGCAGTTATCACCTGAACTCTCAGTGGGTCTCAGAGGGGAGCCAGGCTGCTTTCGGGCTTCCATAATTCACAGTAGACCTTGAGGAACCAAAATGCTTGGGCAACAGTGTGTGGTGGCCAATGGAAGTTTTAGGTTAGCTATTGAACGCTGTCGTAAATCAGTTATGCCGTGCTGATTTAGGGTCACATCCCCCTTTGGAGAATCTATTAAAAACTAGGGACCCTCCCCCTTTGGCAAGTGCACATGCGAAAATATTTCGGTTTAAACCATTTGGGGAGATTCATAGGCTCCTCCGTGAAGCCCAACTGTGGACGCGTGTCAAGTGGCCAGTGGTGCCGCAGTCCCCTCCACGCCTGCCACTCCACAAGGCCTTGCACCCGTTTCCTCCAGGACCCTGTGACCCCCAGTGAGGAAGAGGAAGGGACTACCAGTCCCTCTTGACAGACAAGGAAACTTTGGCACAGAGGGGCTGAGTGACAGGCTCGTCATGGCTAAGTCCAGGGTAGGGCAGGGTCTAGACGAGCAGTTGGGTTTCCTTACTCTTCCTGGTGAAGGTGGTTTTGAAATTAGTAAATTCAGGCACGGGAACAGAGGCATGGAGCTTCTGAATATGGTTGTAGGTACGAGTACAGAGGCATGAACTGGTTCCAGAAAATTCCTAGGGTGGCCTTTGAATGTTGTCTTTTTAAAACTGAATCCCTGCGAGGTGTCCCCTCAGTCACTCTTACCGTTGCGCTTCTCACGGTCTGACACAACGCGCCTGTGTGGCTTTTTGTTTCCCATGTTAGAAGGTCACGCTGGCATCTCCAGAAGCTGGTGCTCGTTAGCCCCACGACAGGCAGCCGTCAAGCGCACGTGGTTAAGAATGAGGAGTTAACGTCTGGTTCACTGAGGGGCTGTGACTCAGGGTTTCACAGGCTGGGCCTGGTGCTTTCGTCACTGTCACCCTCTTGCTCCCAGGACCCAGTACTCAGACTGACAGCCGTGCCCTTCTCTCCTCTTGCAGTTCTTTGCGTGTCTAGTGATGATTGCCTACGCCGTGAGCACCTTCTTCAGTTTCCAGGCCTGGCGAGGGGTACGCAGCAACGCGGCCACCAGTCAGATGGCTGGCGGCTATGCCTAAACCACCTGTGCCCTGGCCCACCCTGGGGCTGAAGCTGTCGCTGGGTCACAGTGCAGGGTCACCCCGCAAGCCCAAGGCTGGGGAGCCCTCTGTGGAGTCAGCCTGGCAGGGACTATGCTTTCTCCCCTCTGCTCCTCAGACTCAAGCTCTCGCAGCGCTCCTAAGGAAACAGGCCCAAGTTGGCACACGTATGGGCTGGCAGGAGGCCAACGCCCGAGACCTCGTCCCCATCCCCCTTATTCAGTGGAAGCTGACGGGGGATACGGGGGCCACTGCCTCTGCCTTGTCTTTAGAGGACTTCGGCGTCCGAGGCTGGGGCCCACCCTTCTCAGCAGCACTAAATGCACTAACGGAGACTGCAGCCCTGCAGCCTGACCTGCCATAGCGTAAGCCTAACAAGCAACACGTATCATCTTAGCCTTTGTTCCAGAAGAGCTCTGCAAACTACGAAACCACTCCAATTCCTTAAAACGCAACTCCAACCCGAACCTGCCCGAGCCATGTCACTTGTAGGAAGAGGGTTACGATTTTGGACAGCACGGTCTTCCTTCCCTGCATGGCAGACATAGCAGTTACTTAAAGCGAATCAGGTGTAAGTGACTTCTCAGTGATGAAAGACCCATCCAGGTTTCCTGCCTTTCCTAAGCCCGTCTTTATAATACTCCCTTTGGGACAAGCTAACATCCACGCCGACTGCTGCCCTGCCACTGTTGGTTAGGCTCATGGGACATGGAGGAGGGAGGGAATCAAGACCTTGCCGGGTAAGTTGTCATGTGTTGGTAGTGACTTTGTTGTTTCTTTTTCTTTTCTTCCTTTTTTTACAAAAATAAAGATGGAAGAACTTATTTGGGAAAGTTGTTGGGGAATCAGTCGTAGGGGATCGTGAACTTCAGGGAGCTGCAGGTGGACTGAATAAAGGTTCCGAATGTCTACTACGGGGCAGTTCGGGTTCCGGAGTCGCTCATTACCACAGGCTAATCACGGGCCACCCGCACTTCCTGCCTGCTGTGTCTGGAACAGTCCTGCTCTGTGCTGTTAGTCCTGGCGTAAACGCAGTGGCGCTGCCGTTTATTCTCAAGTGTTCCAGTCTAACAAGAACTAACTTAGTCACCCCTGCTTTGGGCACAAGATTTCAATCATGTCCCAAGTTTGTGAAGCTCAGAGGTCAGGTAATCAAGGTGGCTGGCCACGCTCGATGCCCAGAGCCGGCAGTGCCAGCAGACAGGAAAGCATCTGAGCTGGCTGGCTCGTTCTTCCGCCACCACGGACCCACGTTCTCTGAACACGAAGCCAAAGGCGTTTCTAGGCACCCTCTGTCCTTTTTTAAAAAGTGGGAACAATTAAGATGCAACGAGGTACAGTGGCAGACGGCTGCTTTTACTAAGTAAGGGGGGACAGCAGCCTCGGGTGTAACAGCGTCCCCTTTTACTCTCAAGTGTCTCAGACTTTGAATAATAAGTTATAGTCATTCCAGGATTAAGATATAGAAGAGTTTAGTTTTAAGGAAGAGCAACCTATGTTAGGGCACAAAACACAAAAATCCTAGCAGGTTAGAGAGCTCACCCCACAGGTGAGCCGAGGCCCTAAAACACAGCTGACTTCGGGGGGACGTTAACATGCCCGGTCAGTCCTTAGACTGCAGTTTGGGGCACTATTGCTTCCCGTGGGGCTGGGGCAGAATGTCGGGCTTTCTCAGCCCAGGCCAGGCAGGAGCCCATCGAAGGTGGCCCATGGCGTCTCAGTCCAAGCGTCTGTGTGGTCAGAGACACAGAGTGCTAAGTTATTTTAAAAGAAATCAGAAAGCCTACTTACAATATTAAGCTTGCTTTTTTTTTTTGAGTAGAAATTTGCCTTTCTTCTTGCTATGTTTTCATCACTTAACCTCTGGACTTGTCCACTTGCCCCTTCTCAACCAGGCAGGCTGCTCAACAGGTCTTACCAAGTGCCCCCAACATGCCTGGCCTGTGGTGGACAGTCCCACTTGTGAGAAGAGCAGGAAGAGAAAGCAAGCCCAGGAGAGGTGGCATTTTAAAAAGCTGGCTCTGAGAATGGCTTTCAAGGACCAAAGCAGGCTGGTCTGCGTGCAGAGGTGTTTACAACAGCCAGCTGCAGATTTGTTCCTTCTCCACTCCCACTGCTTCACCTGACTAGCCTTTAAAAAAAAAAAGGTCGAGGGGGCAAAGCAATAATCCCCTGATGGCGGTGGCTATATTGCAGAAAGGGAATGACTCATCTAGAATGATGGTTCTTGCCAAACACCTCAAATTTTACTCATGGTACAAAAGTATTTAATAAGTAATACATCAGTACAGAAAAACACATAGTTCATAGCTCATCCTTTAAAACCAGAATACCCAGGGTAAAGTCAGTACAGATTTTTACTTTAAAAAAAAAATCACATGGCAGAAATACTCTCTAGGGATTAGGGGGATGGGGGGGCAAATCTACAACTACAACGGGGAGCACTAAAGGGAGGGAGGGGCATGCCTTTAACCTGCATTTGGGTGAGGCAAAGACATAAAGTGTAACTATAATGTTTGTACCCTCACAAAACCCTGGAATAAAAAAAAAAAATCAAGGGTACACATTGGAATTGAACTACTATGTTTTTTCTTCTTTCTAGAGATGTGATATACATGTTTTCTGATCCGTAATATTCTACCAAACATTGTATTAAACCAAAGCAGACAGATGAGCAGCAAAGCTGTTTACTACCTCCTACTCATGCTGAGCTAGACGCGTGGAACACCATCTCGGTAGGAGAGATTTTGACAGGAAGAAGAAATTAGGGGTCCCTACCTACCCCAATAGAAAACCTAACAAACTGGTTTATACAGAAAGGATTTTCAGCAAACGTGCACAAACACATTTAACATGCTATTAAGAGCAGGATAGCTTTTAGTCAATTTCCAGCACACAGCATACATTCATCAGCGCCCAGTAAAATATGAATGCCAAA
>CAUYRB010112547.1:0-38159 GCA_963574695.1 Propithecus perrieri
ATATTGTTTTTCTTTCAAAAGTGTTCATGGAATAATTTCATCCACCTTGCTGAAAAAAACCAAAGGATGACAGAGATAATGGTTTAGTGAGAAAATGAATGTAAGGAACGTGATTTTATATCACTTGATACTCTGATGGTCGCCTCCTTTTTCCTCTCTCTGCACATCTGATTATTTCCTCCTTTACTGAGGATGAATTAGATAGTTGGTTTTTTTCTTTGTTGTGTATGTGTGTGTGTGTGCATGTATGTGCCCGTCTGTATCTGATTATTTTTACAATAACTCTTCAGAGTCATGAAATATTTTATTTTGATCGATTTGTCCCCTATGAAATTCCTACTCATTTGCATATTCCGTATGACTGACCTACTTATTTCCAATAATTTTCTCATGGTTTAAAAAAGCTTATTCTTCTGCACATAGGGTGACCTGTTGAAGTAAGCATCTAATCTTCAAGAATGATGTCATACAAGGAAGTATAATCCTGTTACGATGAGAAAACATTGCTATGTAGGTTGTAATTATATTAGAAAACCAACTCTGTTTTTGAACTGTCATATTCAATGGGTTGAGATATTAGGGGATAATCTCTACCTGTTGGTTTCTCTATAGAGTAGACATTGTATCTGTAACTTATAGAAATAACTGATATTAGTCATGTCCTATATAGCTTTTCTACATAGAGACTTTCTTTAAATGATGTAAGCTCTTTATTAGCCTTGAATAGCAAATGTCTCCTAAGTATAGCAACAGGTTTTTTGTATGGAGGAGAATTGATATCAAAATTCTATGATTTTATTGCAAGAGGGAAAAATCTAGAAATGCAAGCTTTCCAACACTATTACTTATTTTGCACAGGTTGTTTTTGCTTATAAAAATTCTGAGCAGAGGTTTGCTTTTTCTTCTCCTTCGAGCAACAAGTGAGGACTCGGCCTGTAAGAATGGAAAAGCTCCCTCTCTCAGGGCTTAATGGAATTGATTGAGTAGGACTGTCAGCGTGGTAGGCGGTGGATTTACATGGGCCTCATACTCTGTCCAGTGGCACAAGGGAATCTGCTCCTGTGAAGATGGTTTTCTGAAACTGGCTCCTCTCGGGTTTCCCTGACTCTCCCTCCCCTTTGTTGGGAGATCATGGCATGAAGACAAACAGATGCCTACTGCCAAAATGCGGGGCTTAACCTGACCCTCAACCGGGCCCACAAAGGAGGGCTTTGAGATCCCCAGCGAGGCAGCCCCTGCATTTTATCATGCCGTGAAATTTGGAGTGAAAGCCCCATGCCTCCGCTGTTTAGCCATGCAGGGTATGTGGTGGGGGTGCCTGGGAGGGAAGTGGGAAGCCAGAGGGAAAAAACACAAAGTAACAGTGGGGACAAAGGAGGCCTGCCCCCTGCCCCCCTCTGCGATTGTTAGGTGGTCTATAAACTCCCCGAGGAATCTCTGTGATTGTTAGGTGGTCTATAAACGCCCTGGGGAATCGTGGCCGGGACACAAGAGCATTTTGTTGTCACTGGTTCATTTAGTCCTCTGGGTGGGGATGCACTGGAGGCAGTGACTGGGGAGTCACTCTGAGCTCCAGGGGTCACTGGCTTTGCTCATTAACAAAGAGTGACAGAAACGACATTTACAGAGAGAGAGAGAGAGAATGAGAAAGGGAAAGAGAGGGAGAGAGAAGCTTATCATTCATGGGAAGGACTTAAGTTCTTGCCTTATCTGACAGATGTGGAATCTCTAAAAGTACATAGCAGACTCTGTTTCCTACAGAAGATGCCTTTCTGACGTTTTATTTTTGCCTTGCGTTCTTCTCTGAGCAATACAATCTTTGCACTTTAGTCCATCACATTTCCTATTAAAAATTAAAAATAAATTGGGTAAGAGTTTCTGATGTTTTATATGAACGTGTGGAAGACATTTCTATTATATTAAAGAAGCAGAAGAATAGCATTCCTGAAATTATAAAAGTACATTAAATGCCATTGGGAATAAAACAAATCTGTTTCCCTCAGTGAAATGGGGCTACATTATCAGTTAGTAGCATCTTGGTGCTATAATTTTTGGGGGGATTCAGGGTGTGTAGGTTACTCTCATGAATTGCTACATGTATAAAAAACTGAATGCATTGGAAAGAAAATAATAAAACTTGGAAAGAGGTGTCTTTTACTTTCCTTCTGTGTGTTCCTGGCCAGTTATAATGTTAATAGAGTGGCACCTTATTATATTAACCTGCCTATTCAGATTTGTGGGGTTTGTATACCTGACACAAAATTTCCAAAATGACTGCACGTTTGACTAAGACTCTTTTTGGGCCTCACCCAAATGGAAGAAAGCAGTTAATAACAGCACCACCTACCTCATAAATATCACGTGTCTGTTGTAATAAGGGGCGGCCTTGTACAAGCTATTTTCAGATGTGTAGAATTTTACTTACGAAATTTTACTATTTGATAAAGCAGACCTTTGAATGCTGTCTTTGTGAGGCAACTAAATAATCGGTTTTACCAATGGCACTTGAAATTTGGGGAAACAGAAGCCAGGTCATTTGTCTCTGATAAAAGGAATATAAATTTCTTTAATAACGCAGTCATTTCCTTCCCTTTGCTCTGTACGACAACACCATGGCTGCTGTACCTCGGGAAACACATTCAGCAATCACTGCAAGTATTAGTAACATCCGAGCTTGCACTTGACCCTAAGTGAAAGTGTACTCTGAGTGGCCTGTGAATTAGAGATCGTTCCTGTCTTTCATCTCAGAACAGCAGCAACCTATGAAGTGAACCTCCGCTGCTGAAATTTACAGCTTTATTTTCATGCTTAAAAAGATCAAATCGATCTGGAACAAATTTTCTTCTATTCCACCTGCATTTGCCTGCTTAATCCTACTCATCATTTTGTTTTCCACCTGGACATGTCCCTTCACCCAGGGAGGTTTGCATACCTGTCGCTGAGGCTAGGTTTTTCCCATCTGAGCTTCTGTTCGCGCTTTTCCCACAGACACAATCTCACTGTGTTGTTATGTCTTGAGTAGTTTTGTCTCCCATCACACACTAAGGTCAAAGCACGCAGACTGTCTATTTTATGTGTTCCTGGTGTCCCTCAGATTGTCAGACACATACATGTGGCTCAGCAAATACATGTGCAGGGAATAGGGGGAGGGAGAGAAAGAAATGACCAAGTAAAGGGAGAATCTTGTAAGGGCACAAAGGAACACTGGTGACACAGCAGACAACTGGAGAAGATGTGGCTACAATCTTTGTATTTTTGATGGCACAGGGGTTACATTTGAACACACATCTATCATCTCAAGTTGCTCGCATCAGGCAGTGTCAGTGAAGAAAACAAACTACTCTAGGTACATAAACTGGAAAGAATTTAATAGAGGGGATTAGACGCTTCTGAAATGATTGGAATTTTTGAAGGAATGGGTTCTGGGCTAAGCCTCCAGAAATGATTCGAGAACAATAGAGAGCTGACTCCCCTGCTTCCTCTGAGGGCCTTCTGGAGCGACAGTGTCAGGGTCAAGAAAGCTTCCCCTGGTGAAGGCTCTGCAGACACCCAGGAAGGGAGACTTACAGCCCACAGCAGAAGACCTTCCCACTTCCACAGTGGTTCCACACTGCAGATACAGTGAACAGGGCACAGGCAAGAAAATACCTTTTACTTTACTTCTGCCTCCAAATACCGCATAAACGTATTGATGAGCATAACCTAATTGAATTCTGAATTGTAGTCGCATAGTCATCTGGGAAATGCAGTTTTTATTTCCTCTCCCACTAGAAAGTGGGTGTCATAGATATTGAATGCACACTTATGCACTTTCCTTTTAATGTTCTCAATTTGCCCTCTCCAGTGTGGTAGCCACTCACCACATATGGCTCTGCAAGTTTAAATTAATTACGATGAAGTAGAATTAAATATTTAATTGTTCAGTCTCATTGGCCGCATTTCAAGTGCTCAATGGCCTCTTGTGGCTGATGGCTACTATATTGGATAGGGTGTCTATGGAACATTCCCACCCTCATATTATGTTGTAAGCCACTGCTCTAGACTATGTAAGGTGCATTTTTTTTTTTCATTTTTTTGGTCCAGCAGAGCAACTGTGAACAAATAGGTAAAGGAGTCAAGAGGGTAAGCTGAGAGTTAATCAAGCAGAGTTCAATTAGTTGAGTTGTGAAATACAAAATAACAAGAAGAGGCATCTTCAGTTGAGTTCTTAAATGTGTGCTTCAGGTAAAGGGAGTAACAAGGGAAAACAAGCTCAAGAAATTGAGGTCTGCATTGCCCACGGTATGAAGGAGGCTATTCTAGACTCTGTGCAAAATCTCCTGAAAGACTCGGATAATTAAACAAAACTTCATTCTGATCCAAATTTACTGAGTTTGTGCTTGCTGCTGGTTTTGGTTGGGTTCACAAATAGCTTTGTTATTTTATTATAATGGAATTCCATTGGCCACAAGAACCTCAACATTGCCTTGTGGGTGAAGGAAGAATACAATTAAATATACAAATGAAATTGTGTAAGTTTTGAGTTTGGGTTAAAGGCTGAATAGGTTCTCTTATAAAGAGGGTTTCCCATCCCTGACTCACATGCAGGCTCTACCACGGGGTTTCCTGTTCAGCTTCTGAAAAGTTAAGAATGTCATGTCTAACTTGTGAGTGTGGAGCAGACCCACCACATAAAGCTGGCTTGAATGGGTTTGGTCAGGGGTGCACTGATGTCTCGCAGGAGCTTTCACATTGACAAAGCTGAGCTGGGGTGATTCGATCTGGCAAGGGCAACAGGAAACATGAACGTCCCATGGGATTTGGCTCTCTGGTCCTTTCAAGAGCACACCATGCCTTCCTTGAGCTTGACGTGTCAGACAACCAAACCACACAGACAGATATTGAGCTGTCAGTGTTACAAGCGACTTTTATCTGAAAAGGATTAGTGTTGACACTGTTGCTTATTTGGCTGACCAGAAAGACATGCTTCCTTTTAGGTTCTCTCTTAGTACCTCCTATAACCACTCACCTCTCAGACAAACAGGTTTCCTTTCTTGGAAATAATAGGCAGACAGCATGTATCTACCCATGGCATTCTTATATATTGCCGGTATAAACAAGCTTAAGCAGGAAGCAGATATTATAAATAAGACAGGCTCGTAAGTGGCTCTGTGAGATTTGCCACAGGGACAAAGAACAAGATCCAATTCCTCCTGTGATGTACGCCATGTTTTATAAAGTCATTAGCATGGGAAAAAGGATGGCAGGCCACCCAGATTGGGAAGACAATTGACGTGGTTCTCCAGAACTACCAATTAAATGTTTTCTTAGGAATCGTTTCTTGTCAAGAAAATGTGTAGGAAAAAAATGTATATACAGAGGTAAGGATCCGTGCTAGACTTGCATAAGCTTTTAAATTTAGCATGAAGTGAGGGGACTCCTAATCTCCATTCAACTTGTCACAGAGGAGTTTTTAACCGTGGGGCTCGGTGATGTCAGGATCATGCTGTGCAGATTAAATCCTAACTTTCATTGGGGGAGATGGGAGGTCTGGATGTCTGAGCCCTAGAGTGCCGGGGCTGATGATTCCAGCTGGGTTATACAAAATCTGATCTAATGAAAGCTTGAGATTCTGGGTACACAAAGTGGCTCTCCTTACTTCAGCCTGTAAAAACTGACTCGTGGCTCTGCCAGGACTCTTGAATTATTTTGATTACCTGGGGGTCAATACTGGGGAAAGCCGAGTGGTTGATTTGAGAGCCTGCCAAAGGACACAGATGCTTATAATCAAACTGTAATTGAAAAATGGGGCGTGTGTGTGTGTGTGTGTGTGTGTGTGTGTGTGTTACACTTTCTGGGTTTGAAATTATGCGTAGCTCTTTTCTAGCTATTATTGATTTTTTGAGCACTTTGATTAAATATACATGTTTTATTTTCCCAGAGAAAAGGCTGTCTTGAGATGCATATCATTTTCTTGGGCTGTCTGCTCCTCCAGCGAATTTCCCACTGAGGGTCAGTTCTTTTAGTGTATCTTTAGGGAAATGTTCTTGTTAGGATGTGAACTTCCTCATGGGAGGAATGGGCGCCCACCCCGCTTCGCTTCTCTGTCTCGGCCCAGCACCAACACCAGCTTTCCCTCGCTGGACTGTTAATAAACATGGACCGATTCTGTTGATTTCAGAACTTGTGTATGAACTTGGGCAGAAAGCACACATGCTACTGAAAGCTAGTACTTATTCGGAGCGTGCTGTGGGGTAGTTTGCAACTGCCAAAGAAGTGGGTTATATTCATTTCCCATTTTCGTTGTGAGGAGTATTTTGCTCTGACATTGTAAGAAGGGTTTATTTAGTATAAAGGAGGGAGGGACATTTGGAGACTGCAGTGCTGGGTAAACTTGTTTCCTGCTTGTTGTAATTAGGAGCCAAGACACAGAGGTGGGACAATTGGCATCCCCACAGAACCTCCCTGGAGTTAACCTGGGACTTCCAAGGTGATTGAGGCCGCTCTGGCTCCTGTCCCTTTGGGTTCCTGAGGCAGTGGACAGGTTCCTGGGCACCTGTTTACAAAGCCCATTACACCAGACTTACAGGGCCTGATCGATTCCAGGCTTTCGTCTCTTTCTTGTGAATCAGTTTTGTGGGAAGACGTGCCATCCAGCTAGTGTGAGGTTTCCCTGCTCATGCATTTGTCTTTAAATCTCCATCTACTCCTACAAGCACTTTAATTTTTAAATAATCTTTGCCCATACATTTATATCCGTAACAGCTTTCGAATGATTCTTGCTAAAAACAAATTGTGATTTTGAGATTTTAAGTAACTTTAAGATTACTTTATAAATTTATTTTTAAATTTTAACTTTATTTTTAAAAAAACAGAACTTAAGAAAGCTCTAAGAATAGTGCAAAGAACTTCCATATACTTTTCATCTAAATCAGGGTATAGCCAACCTTACGTCGGAAACTTGTAAATATTTTTGGCTTGCTTGGTCATCTGTCGCAACCACTCAACTCTGCTGTTGTAGCACAAAGGCATCCACAGATGATGCCTAAGTGAATGGGTGTTGCTGTGTTGCAATAAAACTTTATTTACAAAAAGAGGAGGTGGGCCAGATTTGGTCCCTGGTTTATAGTTTCTTAACCCAATCTGGAGTTACTAATAATTAACTTTTCCTTTTTAAAAAATATTTGTTTTCTCTCTCTCTCTCTCCATATATATATATATATATACACACACACACACACACACACACACACACACACACACACACGTATGCACATTCACGATAATTTTTCAGCTACTTAAAAATAAATTGCAGACATCATAACTCTTTCCATCCAAATAATTAAGCATGCACGTCTTAAGAATAAGTGCATTCTCTTGCTTAACTACTGTGGAATGATCCAATTCAGGCAATTTAACAGTGATGTAACACTAGTATTGAACCTATGGCCCATATTTAAATTTCTCTGATTGCCCCAATAGTGTCCTTTGTAGCCTCGTCTTGTCTGATGCAGAATCCAATCCATCATCATGCATGGCATTTGGTCGTCACGTATCTTTATTCTCCCCAGGTCTGGAACTGTTCCTCAGCCTTTCTTTGTCTTTCAGGATGCTGATACTGTTAAGGCTGGAGGCTACGGGCTTTGTAGAAGGCACCTCAATCCAGATTTGTTTGCTGTTTCCTCATGATTAGAGATGGGTTCTGTGTAGCAGGCAGGAATCCTGCCTCCGTGACGTTGCTGCCTTCCTAGAGCATCCTTTCAGAAGGCACAGGAGCTTTGTTTTGTACCCCCCTCTCCCCCACATGCTGGAGGTATTGCCTTTGATCCCTTAGTTGAGGTGTTCTCTGCCAGGTTTCTCTACCGTAAAGTTGTCGCTTTCTCTTCATAATCAATATCTTTTGAATTTGAGAAGTGACCATGAGAGTACTCTTTGAGGCTTCGGTACCATGCTAAAATGCCACAGCAGAAGATTGGGTTTGGAAAACCTGGATACTACGAAGGCATGGTTCGGCTTCTGTGCCACAGAATCCCAGGACACGTCTACTCCGAGAGACTCAGTGATGTGCACAATGGTCTCGTTTAAATGAGAAAGAATTACAACGGCAGTGTGGCTTTCTGATAATAACTACCTTGACTAATTGCTTTTCTCTTATTTATTTATTTATGTAGTTTCTAAATACTTTCCCTGAAACTGAAAGAGCCCTTGATGCCTGGACTCCCTTTATGATGAAAAACAGTTGTGATAAAATGGGGCCTAGGTTTTCTGATAAGCAATGGTGATGGGACAGCAATTATCCTTTGAATGTCACAGGGGAAGCTGGTATGTGCTGTGGAGTGTCGCGGGTGTGCGGCTGTGCAGGGCTGGCATGCTAACCCTCTGGCCATTGTCCCACTGCACTTCTGAGGGCCATCTGCCAAAAGATTTCATTATTTTGGCAAGACACAGTGTGCTTTTCGACACACAGGATTGTAACAATTTCTATACAGCACCAATTTAGAGCTGGAGGGAGTCCACAAATACTTCTAAAGACAGTAGGGTGTGCATATTTTAGGAAATATTTTGGAAGGAAAGAAAAAAACTTCCATCTAAAAAACAGATTCACAATTTCCCAGAGAAATTTGCTGCTGTGAATTCAGAAAACAGAAAGGGTCTTTGCAAGCTTCTGTGGATAGCATTATCATATGCTATGAATATATACCTGTATAAAATAAAATAGTCGGATTTTTGGGTAGAACTCAAGACTCATTCCTTATATCCAGGCAATAATCCTGACATAAATTAAATATAAACCATTATTTGGTTTTTTAAAAATTATTCAACAGAAAATATTTTTGAGCATATGTCCTACAAAATGCACAGTGCCCTACTCTTGGAATATCCCTTTTCATCCCACATTCTGGCCACATGCAAGAATATTACCACCCCACCCAACCATAGCTGTTGGAATTGTTGGCAAGAAATCCAGCACTTTAAAAGCAATTGTTAGAACATGCTTGAGAGACTGGAATTAAAAGAAATTTTAATTTCTTCTTCAATTTAAAGGACACATGTGTAGGGAAATATGAAAGAACTAAAATAAATTCTCTTCTTGGTTCCCTAGAAACAGAAAAGAACCAGATTTGATTCACTGAACACCTCCTATGTGTAGGTACTTTAAAAGAAGGTCTTCATAAATTTTATTTCAAAAGAGTCCTCTTGGGCAAATATTCTTCTACTCTTTTATGAATCAGAAACCTGGAGGTCAGAGAGGTTAAAATAAAACCTGAATGGAGAAAAATCATTTAGCATACAGTAAATGAGGGTTTCTCCTCCAGGTCAATCCAAGCCCAAGGCTCCATGTTCTTTCTCTTGCCTTTGGACTTGGCTGGAATCCTCATTTTCTGAGTCCCTCACCTAGAAAGTGGCTTGAGTTCCCTACCCATTCAAGGCCACTCAAGCCCGGACACCAGAGTTGCACCTGTAAGGGCACACACATCTAATCATCAGCTCGGTCCCACCTGTTGGAAACCTGTGACTTAACAGCGTGTGCTACTCAGGAACACCACGTTTCTCTACAGCCAAACTCTTCCATCCTCCAAGCTAAAGAGTGACACTGAATAGCCTGTATCCAGTCATAGGTGGACCCATGGACCTACGCCCTACCACCCAGCCACTGCCTCTGTGAAGACGTTTAGTTCTCAAATCTGGGAGGTGTAGGGTTGAGTTCGATGACTTCAAAGGTCTCTTGTCTCTCTTAAATTCTGTGTGTGTGTTTCTTTTACAATTATGGAGGATTCATATTTTATTTTATTTTACTTTTTTTACCATCTTATCTATTTTTAGTTTTTATTTTTCTTAATTCAGGACATTATGGGGGTACAGGCATTTTGGTTACATGTAATGCATTTGCCTCACCCCAGCCAGGACTACAAGAGTGCCCTTCCCACATACAGTGCACTCTGCTTCCATTAGTTGTGGGTTTACCCCCCACACCTTACCGACACCCAGTATTACTACCATGTGAACTCCTTAATGTTGATCAGTTAGTACCAATTTGATGGCAAGTACATGCGATGTATGTTTTTCCATGCTTGTGATATTTCACTTAGTAGAATGGGCTCCAGCTCTATCCAGGATAATACAAGAGGTGCTAAATCACCATTGTTTTTTGTGGCTGAGTAGAACTCCATGGTATACATATACTACATTTTATTAATCCACGCATGTATTGATGGGCACTTGGGTTGTTTCTACATCTTTGCAATTGAGAATTGTGCTGCTATAAACATTCAAGTGCAGATGTCTTTTTTATAGAATGTCTTTTTTTCATTCGGGTAGATCGAGGGCTGTACCTAATATGGATACTCATATTTTAGCTTCTTTCCTGTTTTACAGATGAAAAGTAGAATAAAAGAAACAATATGATCTAAATTCTGATAAAACAAACAATCATCAAGGACCTTGTCAGTTTCTTTGCCTAAAACTAAAAGAAGCTCAATAGTCCTTGCCAAAACTTTGAGTTCCTGAAGGGCAAATCTGGGTTTTAGCCTTGGGGTGGAATCCCACAAGGACTAGTTAGAGGCCTCTTGAGAGAAAGGCTGAGGCACAGTAGTTTTCCTCTGCCACATCCAAAGCCTCATAGAGAAGAGGAGCCTGTCACCAAGCAGGGCTACACTCAGCTACTCCACGGCCAGCCCGGGGCAGGCACCAGATCCACAGCCTCCCAGACATTCCACCCAGTCATTCTGTGCCCGCACAGCGGCATCTAGTGAAGATACACAGGGTTTTCTAGATCCCTCCCTATCAGGAGTGGGCACATCTTTCACTGGTTCCTCACTCTGCCACCTGTGTACTGTGTGGTTTTGTGAAAGCTCCTGATCTTCTCTGTGCTTCAGGGTCCCCAACTATAAAATTAAGGTGATAATATTACCAGCCTTATAGATGATTTAATAAATGCAAAGCATTTCTAAGGAGACCATAGTAAGAATTGTTTAAACACACATTAAGCGTTATTAGTTTCATGTTTCACCCTTTCAAAGCTCCCCAGAAAATATCGGTAATCAGCTTACTACAAAACTATAGAAAATCGAGTGTCTTTGGTGTTGACAAAATTAAATATTCCATTCTCAGGGAATATAAGTCACAGTGTTTTGTCCAAATGAGCATAGCTACTAAATGATGGAACTAAGCCCAAGTGTCTTTATATTTGGTCCAATTTTCTTTCTAGAGTGCCTTGTAGAACAAGTTTATTAGAAATTTTCTGTAGTTGCTTAGGAAAGCAAATCTGTGAGATTCCCTACAATTTCACACTTTTGATTTTTGGGTGTCAGCCTGCCAGTAAGAGGGAATGTGCAGGTTCACTAATACCTTATTGTGGATTAACAGTACTAGTAGCACTAGTAACAGTAGTGGTAGTAGTGGGGGTAGCTAGCTAACTGAGTCCCAGGCATTTATCCTTTATGTTTAGTTTCACTGTTGATGTTCAAAACAACCTGAAGAGGTATACACTATTACTACTTACCAAATAAAGAACCGAAGTTTAAGAAGATTAAGTAACTTGCCCAAATCAAATCTGGGCAATGGAAGGATCTGAACCTTGATGACATTTCTTATTGCTCAAGCTCATTTTCAATCATTGTGGAAATCACTGGAAATGGAAAACAATGTTGAAAGACAAGGATTTATTTGACTATAACACTGCAAAATTACTTTTAAAAATCATGGGATTTAGATTTTAAAGAAATTTAATGAATCCTCAAATTTAATAATCCTCAATGTTTTATTTGGTAAAATATTAACAGAAAATAGAGGTCCAGAAAAGTTGAGGCAGTTGTCCAGGGTCATCCACCTAATTAGTAGCAAGAGAAAAATTAATATATATATCCTGTCTTCCTATTTTTTTTTTTTTTTTTTTTTGAGACAGAGTCTCATTCTGTTGTCCTGGCGCAAGTGACATGGCGTCAGCCTGGCTCACAGCAACCTCAAGGTTCTGGGCTCAGGGGATCCTCCTGCCTCAGCCTCCCGAGTAGCTGGGACTATAGGCATGTGCCACCGTGCTCGGCTAATTTTTTCTATATATTTTTAGTTGTCCGATTAATTTCTTTCTATTTTTTTTTTTTAGTAGAGACGGGGTCTCGCTCTTGCTCAGGCTGGTCTCGAACTCTTGAGCTCGCATGATCCACCCACCTCGGCCTCCCAGAGTGCTAGGATTACAGGCATGAGCCACTGATCCTGGCCCTGTCTTCCTATTTAAGTCTCCCTTCTGTATTATTTTTCTTCTCTCTCTCTCTCTCATTCTCTCTCTCTCTCTCTCTCTCTCTCTCTCTCTCTCTCCCCCTCCCTCCCTCTGGAATAAACTTTCCTATTTCGGTAGAAAGCAGCCTTTTTTCTTTTCTGGATGCTCAGAGAATATGGTTCAAGGTAGAATTACAGTCACTTCCAAACCAAAGTAAATTTCCCACTTCTGGATTGACTTTGTGTGTTTTTATATGTCAGCCCTCAAACATGAAGGCTCAATCTAGATCCAGAAACACTCCAAGGTTTCTCAAACATTCACAACATAGGTGTGCAAACTAAATTTTAAAATAACTGTCAGTTTCAGGAGATAGGATACTTGAATTTGCAATTCATTCTATCATATTTTATAGTTTAAACACTGAAAACGGAATGCTAATATAGGTTCTTAACACCTTCCTGTGCAAATATAGGTAGAAACATGTCACTATCTATAAACTCTAGAAATCACCCACAGGGCAAACGACAAAACAAATGCAATGAAAAGAAGAAAAGATTATATACTGTATTTCTTTTAGCATAGTCAGTGTTTGATGTAGAATGTAAGACATTTTCACATAAGTAATATAAACAAAACTGTTTTGCACAAGAAGAAAAAACAAATAATTTGTCCTTCTAGAGAGAAAAAGAGACAGGATAAACTGAAGTCTTAGGGCTAAAGCCATTTGGGACGGCTTGCGGCTGTGTTATTGGACCATTCCTATATGTGTGCCATTTTCTACAGTGAATTCTGTGTACTCATAAAATTCTTGAGGGTAATCTTTCTGGAAATAAAAGATATAGATCTCTCACCAAAATTAATGATGAAACAGTGGGATACAGGAACACTGAAACAGAAAGGAACAAGTATTATTAACTAATCAAATTCATGGGGCCTGCTCTAAACTTCTAAAAAGCAATAGTGCTGAGAAGTGGTCTGTTCCCTACGAAACAGATACTGCTTTTCCAAGGAACAAGAAACTTCCTGTCAAGACCTACACCCCAAATGCTAAAATTCCCTATTAGTTGAAAACTCATTTATTTCATCAGAAATGGTTAAGAATATGAGCTCTAGAGACAGACCCTCTGAATTTGAATCCTGACTCTGCCACTATTAATCTGTAAAATCTAAGTTAATGTTCTCATGATCTCTGTGCCTCTGTAAAATGGAAATAATAACAGTCTCTCTTTTTTAATGTTCTTTTGAGTATTAAACAAACCCATGCAGTACATTTATAAGAGTGCCTTACACAGACTATGATAAATACATGTTAGCTATTATTATTAATATTAAAATTTTGAACAGAAATTCTATATACTGCCTAACCTACCACTGGCAATCTGGCATGCAGTTGTTCATGTCTCACCACTCACATCCCACCAATATTTCGTCTAGAACCTAACCCAAATGATGACAGATTATTCTCTAATTACACACTTCAGCCTACTCAGCTGTGCCACTTGGTTACTACGTTATCCACCTTCCAGCTTTCTGCCTCCTTATCTTTTCCAGAAATACTAAGTATAATTCCTTCCCCCATCCTAACTTCGCAGTTTCGAATTGCTATGTGTCTCCACTTTAGCCATAAATGACATATTATTAATACACAGTTTCCATGCTAGCTGGGAGGATTGCCACATTATCAGGTCCTCTAGTATCACTCCCACAAGCATAAAAGGAAACTAGCATCTGTCTTCCATTTTTCTTATGTATTCCTTATTCTTACTTCCCCCAACTATTACTTTATTTCACACATAGATTTTCATTTATTACACTTCATATCCGTTTTCTTTCAGAAACAATCAGATCACAAAACTTATTAAAATCACCCAACCTAAGAATATTTCCTCAACAATGAATCCTCTCCAGCTAATATTTTATCATTATATTTTTCAAAAATATAGTTCACTCGTATTTCTTCACCTTCAAATTATTCAACACCTTAAAATATGACTCATATTTCAATAACATTCTTTTTAAAACCCATGAGGAGAAGGCGATGTGTGTGATGTGTGTGTGTGTCCTTGCGCACACAGGAGCACCTGCATATACATCTCTCCTTGTCCTTTATCCGTGTCTGTGACATGTGACATTGTGGACTCGCCTGTCCTTTTTGAAACTTTCTTCCTTTTTGGCATCTATGAGACAGCAAGCACACTTTGTCTCTCTTTCTGACTCCTTTACTTAGACTTCAGAGTAATTCATTTATGGTAAATCTACTCATTATCTTGCTTACACAATTCAATCTTATTTTGATATCTTCATTATCTTTTTTAGGCTAATACTTACTATTGTTGTGACTCATCCATATGTTTTAATCTCAATAATTGAATGGTTTGATATGGCTATTCCCTGTTAAATACATTTTGTTTAATACAGTTTTTACTCTTTTCAATCTCCTAAAACTAGAGCTCTGTAGTACTTATACCATATGTAATTAATGGAACAACTTGTTTTTTGGGACGTGATTTGAGTGCCCTTTGGGAGTCATGTCCCAGAATCCTGACTCTGGAGTCCTAGTTCCAAACACACAGAGTATCTCTCGTAGGTATTTTAGGAAGTACCTAGACAACTAGAAGACCTGTTGTGGATGCTAAGACATTCAGATCTAACGGAATCAGTGATGGCTGCATTTTAATGTGTGCACATTTTTAAAAATTGTGAGAATGTGAATGAGTTTTCCAGGTACTATTTTTTGAACTTGTAGGAAAATTAAATGCACTCGTGCTGTGCATTGTCAAAGAGAGGATTCTCAAAGAAACATAAAACGTATTCACAATCTTAATGACAGATTATTAAGTTTTATTCTATCATTTTACCAAACAGGAGACAGAAATTTTCCAAGATCCCACTGATAGCTGATACTCTAGGTGACTCAGTTTAGTGTTGCTAAAAAGTGATTTCCCTAAAAGTGAATGTTATAAAAATTCTTAAGCATTATTTTATTACATTTCTAGTCTAATAAAGACCTCCCATATAAAGACATTGTTGATATTTTATTAAGTCCAAGGGACTGCAGTTAACATATGAGTGTTTACTCTTCATATGTCTTTCAATTTAACATTCAAGGATATAGGAAACAGAAGACACTTGTGGGAGAAAACATACACATTACAAATGGAATTTGAGTTAACCTACAATGAAAACACAGATTAAAAAAGACTTATACTCACAGTAGAGGTTAAGTCAAAACTATACAATAAAAGGCAGTTGAAGGGAAGTGATTAATGATGCCAAGGTCATTTAGCTAAGGAAAGCAGTAATAGATGAGTATAAAATTTATTTGAATGTCCTTGTAATCACAGCAATAGAGAACAACAAGTCAGTTGCATGGTATAGATTGTCTATAAAAGGTATAACAACTTGATAAAAGAAGCATTTTTTTAAAGGAAGTTGGAAATAGTCACCAGAAACATCAATCAAAGTAACCAAAATATTGCCACTAACAAGACTTGGTCTGAGAACCCTATAAATTTTTCTAAATTTTACAAAAAAAAGAAAAAAAAATCAGGCATATGACTTTTTCATAAATTGTCCTTTAATTAAATACTAAGACACACTGAGATCATGAAGGGAATGCCTAGTTATCAGTTGTTCAGTAAGGTTATCACATAGCAAGGATAAGGGTCAAGTACCTTTCTCAGACCACTACTTTCAAATTGAATGTTGCTTCACTTGGTGTTCCGGGAAAAGTGAGTGACATGGTTATTAGGACCAAGGTTGCCAGGTGCGTGGGTAGGACTTACCCATGCAGATGATCAGTGGCAATGCCTGAAGGGAAAGAAGACTTTTCTCAGAAAGCAGTAGCTGTTGATGACCTACACACTTGTTTAAACTCTTGGTGACAGAAATAAGAGGCTGCAGCAGAGAGCATGGGAGAGGTTCTTTTGTCATTTTGAAGAATACTGAATATGTCTTAATTAGCCACTGGGGTGGAAGGTCATAACAGTGAAACTGATGTTTGGTTCTCTATAAAAGGGTAGACACTTCATGGTCCAATCGTTAGGACTTGGCGGGCGTCTGTGTCATTAGCAGTGGCCCTTGTTAGAACATGATTGACACTAGTTTTTATTAGGTCCTGTTAGTAAATTGAGCTTTATCAGTCACTCAGTACTTCCTAATTCTGTGGAAATATATCAGCCCACTTGGAGAAAATCTGGTTAACTGTTAGAGAGTTCTTGTTGGATGATGATTTCAGTTGGTTATACCTGGAGGTCACTGAAAATTGCTGCTGAACCTGGATTTTAGTAGAAGGACCTTGGAAAGTTAAAAGAAGAAACTTCTTGGTTTTGTTTTGTTTTTTAAATCTACATCTGAAAAGATTGTAAATTGTTCTTCCAAATACAGGGTTTGCTAGTCAGTAGGAAATTGATTAAATTTTCATTTCTTTGATGAAGTGGCTCAGTGTTTTTATTTATACTGTGAATAAAAACTTCAGACAGTAGTGTAAATAATTCTTTCAGAAACAAGTTTTTTCAAAAAAGAAGATATTACAGGGAAACTAGTATTGACGATAACGTTCTGCTTTTACAAGATTTCTGTGTCGGAATATTTTCGATCAAGTAATATTTTTATGAATTCCTTTCAAGTATTCACCAATTTAAACTAAATCCTGTTTAGATGAGAAAATACAGTGCATTTTTAAGTTATTCTTAGTCCTACGATCTTTCCTTGGGATTCTGCTATTTTTTTAAACTTGAGGCTTTTCCTTAAAATAGTAAATATACCGTGGATATATTATATCATTAAATTTATAATATTGAAGTATAAAAATTAAAATCCTTGAGATCAGACACTAAAGTACATAATAAAATATCCTTCCCAGTAGCACTGAAGCATAATAAAAATAGTAATAATAAAATATTGTTAACCTAGAAAGGCTGTTTCCTAGTGTTTTTATTTTTTTCCTTTAGGAAGGAAACTATATTAGCATAAAGCATACAATTCATTGTTCAGTTTATTGAAATGCATTCTATTTAAATTAAATATATGTATAATAATTAATAATTAGGAAATCAAAGTAATCATTAAAGTAATTATAATTTATTAAATTTTGAATGACATGAGACATGCTCATTGTTTAATGTTAAGTGAAAAAATCAAGAGTATAGAATGACATTTTAACAACAGCTAACTCTGGGAATAGACAGAATTGTTATTTTCTTCTTTCTCTTTTCTATGTTTTTCAATTCTACTATGATGAACTTATGGTTTTAATATGTTAAAAATTACAACCTTGTGTTTGCCATATTAAAAATAAACGTTACAAATGTAATTTTAAAAAAGTATTTATGTTTACTAATATAGGCTTATTCCAGCTTGGTCTCACATATATTCCCATATTTTATTTGAGAAACTCTCCCCACATCTTCTTTAAATTACAGATTGTAATTTATATGAGATTAGACAGGTAGAGTGGCTGTGTACAGCTCATACATTGTTTGCTATGCAGGAATTCCCAGCCCCAGGTCCACCTGTGTAACAGATGTCTGCATCTACCCAGGGAGGTGGAGGGGAGGGCTGATTTTTTAATAATTTGTAGAAAGGTACAGTATGAACTAGTGGGTGTCTTTTGAACAAATAATTTCTTAATATTAATATGTACTTTTTAAGCAACTTATATAAATCTGTTTCTACAATTATAAACCCATTTTCATACAAGAATTTCCAATTTGTTTTGGGGAATTGAAATCTAAGTGGAAGTCAAAGGAAAAAACAGGATAGGGGCTGGTCGCTGTAACTTACACCTGTAATTCTAGAACTCTGGGAGGCTGAGGTGGGAGGATGGCTTGAGGTCAGGAGTTTGAGACCAGCTTAAATAAGAGCAAGACACGTTTCTACTAAAAACAGAAAAAAAATTAGCCAGGCATGATGGTAGGCACCAGGAATCCCAGCTACTCAGAAGGCTGAAGCAGGAGGATCACTTGAGCCCAGGAGTGAGAGGTTGCAGTGAGCTGATGATGATGCCACTGCACTTTAGCCTGGGAGACAGAGCAAGACTCTGTCTCAATAAACAAACAAACAAACAAACAAATAAATAAATAAATAAAAGAATAGGGAGGAAGGTGAGGGGCAAGGGATAGTGGAAAAGACAAGCTATCATCTAAACTGACAGATATTTACACAGCTTTACAAAGTAATTTTAATTAAAAAATATTGGGTTAAGATAGAAAAAATCATACTTGGAAATACGTGGAAAAAGGAATGGCTTTGTATTGAAAGAACACAAACTAGAGGGTTTAACAGTGATTGTTTTGGTTAATTATCATAAATGGTACATTTGTAGGATGACCCTTGTCAAAATGTACACATTTTCCAGATAATACCTGCAAATACTAAAAGTATAATTCTTTAGATATAAATTTAAGATGTGGAAGAGAATTGTTGGGAACAAGTAAAGCTGAATCTGCTCCCATTCCCCAAACACACCTGTTCCTGGAAGGACTTTATCTTCCAAACAAAAAAGAGTGGACATATTTCTGATTTCTTTTGAGCTGCTAATTACATTCATTTTCTGGGAGGTATATTTTTAAAGTTGATTTTCAATTTCATGTACAGGGGTAGAGAATAGTATTAGACTTATCTCCATTTACAGGAATGGATTTGATGAGAATTATGTTTATAATGAGGGTTATGTTAAAAATATCACTTATGCATACTTTCACCATTCTAATATTTGTAAGTCATTTCCATACTTTTTACCAATATGCCTCCCTAATATTTTCAAATCAACCTAGTTGAAATGCTGAAGATGGTAAGCATTTGTCCACCTGCTTATTCTCAATTTGGTTCATCCCATCTTTCTTTTCAGAATTTTCAATTATTATAGACATTGCACTAAATGTAAGACAATGCCCCACAGTGTATTGTACTCTGTGTTTGCTAACACAATCTCTACAGAAGGTATAAATTCAATTTTATTAGAAAGTGTTTTACCTACCAACTGGTAGTCCGATATCAGGCTTCCATGAATAGCCTTTAACACTTACAGACTCTAATATCCTGGCTCCTTATGATAATATTCTAAGGGCAAATCCAATTCATAGTTTTCCTTTTTTTCCTTTTACTCTATTAACCTATTTCAGTTTTGATTTCAATTACTTCGTAATGCATATAAAAATAAATTACAGAGAGAAAATATTACAGAGAGGTTTAACAAGTTAATGGTAAATTAAATGCATGCTCTTCTTCATTATGCAAATTTGCAAGGCTGTGGAACATTTAGCATTCTCTCCTGAATAGCACTCAACATTTTATATGCAGATAAGTCAACAGCTCTGGTGAACTTTTGCCTTACCCATGCATTAATACAAGAAATAAGTACTGAGGTTTTTCCAATTGCTCACAAACCTATAGGTAGGATAAAAGCCAATTCACTACTTCATATAGAGCATCCATTTCTAGTCATGTCAATCAGAGTGTTCCTCCTGAAAAAGATTATTGTGCTCAGTGGTGAGAAGAGAAATGCTAATTTTGATTTAAAATTTAAATTTTTAAATATGCTTAATTATTTCTCATTAAAGAGACTGCAAGATCATTGAGCAAATAAATATAGTTTTCTTATCATAATTAATAGATATAACTATCTTGTCTTGCAATTGTTCTCAGTTATCTACTTTAATTCTGGCTGTGTCAAAACATAAGCTTAATGAATCAGCTTCTATTTATTACAGTATAATAAACAGAAATTTATTACTGGTAATTATTTAAGTAACAGTTGTTTTTGAAAAATACCTATCTAAATCTTATTCTAAATCAATTATTCCTCAAATTGGTGTATAGGTTCAGATGCAGAATCATCTTATACTTCTGCTATCAATTTGAAAAACGTTGATTCTAAATTGCCTTAAAGCAGATAATCTGAACATTTCCTGTATACTTTCAATTAATTTCTTAAAGTTTAAACTCTATGATTTCTAAAGAAATTCAAATGACTTGTAAGTATAATAATGGAAGTTACCATATCAGAAGTAAAAGTAGAAAATGGTGCACAATTTTTCATGCATATGTTAAAAGAAAAATAGAAAGGGAAAGAAAAAAGTAAAGAAAGGGAAGGAGGAAAGGAGGAAGAGAGAGAGGAAGGTAGGAAGAAAAGGAAATGAAAGAGTGAAGGAAAAAAATGAAAGAAAAAAGAATACAAGGGAGGAGGGAAGGAAGGCTGTTTCAATATTGCCTTCAGTTTTTAGATGTAGACGTGCATGGATAGATACACGTCAGTGAAAATAGATACAGTTACAGACATAGATATAAATGTAATTTTAGCCATTGAATCAGTTACTCTTAAATTAGAAATGTGTTTGTCCTATCACACAGTGTTATTTCCATTTCCTTACCTATCCCTGTATCCTTAATCAATACAGCCCCATTTTGAATACACACACACACACACACACACACACACACACACAAACACACACACACGCACTACCTTTCCTGTTTTCTGTGGATCTTTAGGGCTACTCAAATAGATAAAAGTTTTAGTTCTATATATATCACTTTGGATTTTTATTACCTAACAAAACTATATCTCATTCTAACTGATACAGTGGGAAGACTAGAAGATGGGCCTAAGTATGTGAATATCCAGCCAAGCTTTCTTTGAAAAGTGAATTTTCTGTGTCTAAAACACACCAAAAACTATAGTTCGTTCTCCCAACTTCATGCCAAAAAGTATAGCTTCAAAACTAATGGCCATAACTTATTAAATTATTGCCACAATTCTTATTAGTTGGGTAATGGAGGTTTTCTATATAATTCTCTGTGAATAACTACTTTTGTAACAGTTTTCATTAGCATTAATAATGATGAAAAGTGCATGGTAGCTTATGTTTATCGGCTAGATTGTATACCAACATATTCCCATGGAATTGTTAGCCATTATATATGGAGTTTTATATTTTAAAAGTGTAAAAATACTCAGAATTCCTACATTTTTTCTAATCTGTAGTGTCCTTTGACTCCAATTGCTAAGAACTCTGAAGGCTCTAAGTATCCCACTTTCAAACTAACAAGTTGGTCTGTCATGGTTTCATGGGAGCTGACAGAAGAAAGGAGACTCCTCGGTTCAATGAGAAAAAAATGTTACTACTCACAGCAGAAGCAGTAGCTGGTGTGTTAGCATGTTCATATCAGTTCTCTGAGGCTCAGTTCCCACAGGGAGAATGAAGTTCAGCTTAGACATCTGCATATACAGTGGGTTGTGTTACAGGGAAGGAAAGCTTGGGGAATCTCCCAGTTTATAGCAGTGAGTAAGCAAGCCTCTTTGTCAGAGGAAGAGATGCTACTTCATCTCTCGAGATCACTCACTGCAAATACCACATGCAAAAGAGTGGTCAGAGCCTTACCTTTTTGACATGCCCAACATTTAAATTAAAATAAAATTTTATATTGTAACTATACTATGAAATGTAGAGTATATAGCATTCTTATAAAATGAAAATCTCTTTTTCTGTTTTCTTCTGACATTGAGACAAATAAGTAGTTGAAGACCAAGTAAAAAATAGAAGTAAAAGGTACACTGAAAATGATCACACTTGCTACAATAGAGCAGCCATTAATGGAAATCTCCCTGGATTGTGGAGGTTCCACTGAAAGAAGAAGGCATATGGTCCAAGAGTTTCAGCAACAGTCTAATTCTAATACTCTATTTGGAAGTATTTCAAAGCGCCATGATTAATTTATTATATGCTAGTTAAAGTTAATTCCAATGTGTCTTTCTTTAAAATCTATATGATAATACATATTGATGTCAGTGTTCTGTTTTTAAATATGGTGAGTGAAAATAGAAGGAAAGAAAATAGTTTTTCATGGTTGCTTATTCAGATATCTAAAGCTCAACCCGGGATTGAGTTCAGGCACGTACAAAAAGATCCACCTGTATTTTTCCCTTACAGTGCAAGAATGGCTGTGTCGGTTGGAAATTGGCAGAGGTGAATGCTAAGGCATGCTTACAATTAAGCTCAGCAAGCCCTTTAACTGCCTGGCTTCTTGAACACTGAGTGGAATGATGTGAGTTCAAGCCAATTTTAAAGTCAGATATTCATGCGCGATACTTTTTCACACAGGAAACTAATTAATCTTATCACCTTTTTTCATTCGCTCCCCCCCCCCGCTTACATAACTGAATTAAAGAACAAGTAGAAGCTGCTTACACCTCTGAAAACAAATGGCTTATGTTTCATCTCAAATATTATATTCTTTATAGAATGTAGCCAATAATTTTATGTTTCTCCAATATCACAAACCAACTTGCCCCAAGGACATGAAGCATTGAAGTACAAGATGAAATTGGATCATTGTAGGGAAACTCATGACTAGATAAGCCTGAAAGTCCCTGAGTTCACTCCACTGCTTTATTTTGATGCTCTGTTATGAGCTTCGGAGTAGGAAAAAAATGAGCTGTTTGAAAAATACAAGAAACTGAACTGCATTGACTTCTTCACTTTATGAAATAAGCTTCCTCCCTCCCTGCCTCCCTCAGCTGAGGGAGGTGGATCCCCCTGAAACATCTGAATAAGAACCTATGTTCATTAAGCCTATTACAAGAGGAAAATTCGCATGTGTATCTCACTTAATTCCCAAACTACCTTCATTTGATTTGTCATCATCCCTATTTCCAACAGATGAGGAAAGGGAAGCTCAGAGAGATTTTGTACCTTTCCAAAGTTGCACAGTTTTTTGCACAAATGAAAGGAAATAAAGGGAAAATACTTTCTACACACACACACACACACACACACACCACACACACAAAGAAGAAAAATGGCTTTCTTGGCATGCTCTTTAAGAGTTTCATTTTTTTCCGGTTAGAACAATACAATTACCCTTAATTTCAGCAATTATGTATTAATATACCAAATACATAAAGGACAAAAAATAGTTGAAGAATGATGACTTTTCTTCTCCTTCAGAGTTTCTAGGCATTAACATTTAATATATGTAAAATTAATTTATGGCATCTGAGGGTTAGTAACCAGATTCTTAATTACAATTGGTTATTATAGTTCTACAAAGATGACCGTGATAAAAATCAACTGGGAGAATACAAAAAGTTTCTCCTCATCAGAAAGGATAATTTCAATTCAATGTATTTATTTTCATTATATAGTTACAACATAAGGAATATGTTATTTGTCTAAAATATGTCATGAATAAGTAATTTCAATCTAAAAGTGTTGAATTAGGAGAGTCTCCTGTCTGATAGGGTAAATGGAATCTGATTCAAAGTAGTATTTTGGGGAAGGAGAATATTTGGAATTCAGCACCGTCTGGAGATAAATAGTATTCCCCTGTAATGAAAATTGGTGCAAGACAAAGGAAAGACAATCAGCTTGTGGTCCTTTTTAGCTGCTGGCTCATTATGTTTCACGGCAATAATGACATGAAGCGTTCCATACGGCACATTTTGTGTTTGGCAGCGTCTCCCCTGCCAGGAGCTTTCTGAAGAGAACCCTGATGTGATGAGGCTCCCATATTATTATTTTTATGTGAAATATTATATTTCATTATAACTAGCTATCACTACAATGAATGAGACCTGGGTACTTCGGTATCTGATAAGACTACAAATAAATCTCAGGATTTATCTCTTTATATTTTCAATTCTATTGAGTAAGCTGCAGAACATCCCAACTCACCTAAAGCATAAGTCTCAAAAAACATGTTCTTTGATTTATATTTTTGAAATTGCATTTCATTGCTATCTCTTAAATCAAGTATTGAGTTTCTCTCTTAAGCTTACCCTGCGCTGAACATTCATTATATCCTCACGGAGCTACACTCATAGTCTTTTATGGTGATTCAAAGTAATTCTAGCAAAAGCCTCCCACGTATGGGCTATTTTTAACCATTAGTAAAGACAGAAAATTAGTGTGATTTCTAATTTATTCTCATTTGGAAATCATGAAACTTTTTCCTTCATTTTTTCAGCACCATTTGCTCGTGACAGCTTTTATAAAAAGAGAATAAGTTTATATTTTCAACCCTAAGAACTAGTAGCTGGAGAGCACATGTGACAGTTTCGAGTACTTGGATTCTATTTTTGCCAGTAAGAAATATACCCGATTGTAGGTTCCCAAATTGGCTGTGCCTCTTCTCATGAGGTTGTAGTACTGGCACCTAATAGGACTCAGGTTTATAATAAATGATAAATACGTATTTGATTAATTGAACTGAAGGTATAAGTTAGCTGCAGCAGTGATTCCCAACTAATATAGTATTTGGAACAGCTAAATCAGGGGATAAATTCTACTGTCTTCTGGGCATAATTTTTTTTTTCTAGGAAACCAGTTGAAATCCTGCCTTGAAACATTATAAAACAATAACCAATGTGGTTGTTATTAATTATTGACTCTCAGCTTCAAACTGACCCATCTTTGCTCAGCTCTGTGATGTTGGGGCTGGTATTCTGTAAAACCCATATTTTTCTTCTGTCTATTGGGTCCCTGCTTAGCTCTGCCAATAGGCAGCACTGGGGGAGACAAAGTTTCCTGTTGCGTCTTGTCCCTGACAGCATTTCCCCAACAACAGCTCCTCACTGGAGCAGGAGGGTTTGGCCCCAACAGCGGCAGCTTTGCTGATATTTTCCACGCTCCAAAAGTAGTCTCATTTCACCCCCTGAGGAACAATGCACTAGGTAGACTGATCCTCCTTCTTAGAAAACTTGGTCACAAGCCCATGGGGGCCGCTCTAGGTGCCTGAGCCATCTGTGCTATCAGGCAGCACACCATCCTCAGGTATCTCAGCTCCAGAGTCTGCAGAATCCCTCTTCTAAGCACCCGAGCACAGCCAAGGGTGAATAGCGGAATTTTGCAGGGCTGGTTGTGGATTTCTTCAAGGTAATGTTATAATAACCTTGGCCTCCTTCTTTTGTTTTCCCAATCCATGAGGTAATATCTGAATCCTTTTTTATTTTTTTACTATTTCTTTGATACCTCAATGTTTCCTGTTTGCCTTTTCAGTTCTCCAAAACCTGATAGCAATTTCAAAATAATAAGTAAGACTTCTCTCTTTTGATTAATACAGAAATGGATATATTAATAGTTTCAATATTGGCCTCAGGAAATAGACCTCCAAGTAGGAATTTTCAGATTGATTTATGTCTTTGAGCTTGAGCATAGCAATGAGCTCCTTGCCATAGGAAAAATGTGGTCCTAATAATCTTGGACATGTAGTGGCATCGAAATCAATCAAATTATCGCCTGTGGTTGATTGTGGTGTCCGTGGATGGACAGGTAGCTGCCTTCCCTTGACCATTATGACAGTAATGATAACAATGAGAATGGTAGGATGAGATGGCTACAATTGATTACATCAGAATACAGCATTTATAAATAGAAAATGACAATCTCAGGTCTTAAATTTTGAGCTGCAGTCACTTTCAGAGAACCAGAGAGCTTCCGGGGCATCTCTAAAACAAGCTTTTATTTCTTGAAGCAACGCTGCCAACGTCACAGAAAAACAGATAAACAATTTAATCGTGTTGATTGCAGCTTTACAATGTAAATGGAATTGTCTTGCCAAATGTCCCTTGTGAAAGTTGGGATATTGGGAGAATAGGAGTACTACCCTGTATCAGCCAAGGCTCAGTCAGATAACCAGAAAAAGAGGCAGCAAGGAGTTGGTTTATGTGATTGTGGGGATTTGATAGGCAAGTCCAAAACCCACAGGGCAGGCTGTCAGGAGGGGTGGGCTGGAACTTTTGGGCAGGCCGCAGTCTGCAGTGGGATTTCTTGTTCTTCCATGAACCTCAGTACTACTCTCAAGGTCCTTAAACTGATTGGATCAGGCCCACCCAGGCTATCTAGGATCATCTCTTTTACAGAATGTCAACTCTTTAGGAACTTAAGCCATATCTACAAAATACCTGCACATAATACCTAGATTAGTATTTGATTTAAAACCTGGGGCCAATATTCAAACTAATTAGATACATAAAACTGACCATCACATAATCTGAGATTGGAAATGTGGATATCTAGGTGTACCCAGAGAAAATGACGATTTAAATGCTGGAGTTACCCTGAGCCTCCTTTGCCAGTTAAGCACCCACTCTCCTATGTCTGAGGTTACTTGCCTTCCTTTTGCTTAAAAAAGCTATGATAAACTTACTGGGGCTATTGCCTTCTAAGGACATGCCTATTGTTCTCAAGGCACATATTAACCGACCCTTATTACCTACCGATGATCACTAACTAGGTCAGATGTTATCACGTTCCAGGGAAAATCTGACCCTAGAGGAAATAGTTTATAAGCCAAAAGAATCACAAGTTTTTTTCTAATTTCTTTTGTCAGAAACCTGGAATATATGTGTGGTAAGGGATTCTAGAAGTCTTAGATTAAAAAGGATAGAATTTATCATACTGGATTGAGATAAATGTATTGGTATGAGTATGTAGGAAAAATGTTAAAGTGATATATCGCCCCAAGAAGCTTAAAGTGCATCTATCAGTTTATCTGGTTGTTCGACTGAAACTTGGATTCAGTTGCACCTACATTCAGTAGGTTTCAGATACTAGATCTTTACTGGCATAAGGTAGAAAAAAGAATATGACAACTTGTCAAATAGAAATATTAGATTGCATTTATTATTATACATGTAGTTTACATATCACTAACCGTGACCAAATATATCTACCGAGAGGACACAATTTGCCCTACGGTGTTAAGCAATACATTAGTGAGAAGAGCACCAACGTCCTTGAACAGATTTGTGGTGGCTTCCTTCTTTTCAGTGTACGTATGAAAATGAGAGGTGTTGTCATTGAAATGGACGCTTTGGTCTCAGTGATGGTGCCAGAGGAGTGTGCCACTTAAATTCCACTTGAAAAGAAAGTCCACTTATATAAGCATTTAAAATGAAACCATTTAAAAGTGTAAAAAATGTTCGTAGGTTACAGGATGTACAAAAACAGGAGGCTTGCTGAGGGTAGTTTTACACGTGTCTTTTGCATCAAAAATAAAGGTGATATAAATATTCACTGTTTACAAGAGCACAATTAATTGAACAAATTATGTATAATTTGACAGTATTTATCAATTTTATATGATGTTATATCATAAATATAATACATAAAATAAATATGATATACAAGATATATTCTCTTTGGTTTCTAGGATTTTTGCTTTGCTCATTTTGAAATCCCTAGAACTCAGTACAGTACTCTGTGCATAGCAAGTTCTCGATAAATATTGGGTGAGTCAGTTAATTAATCAGTGATAAAATAAGACTCTCAGTTCTCCACTCTTCGAATGGTGCCCAGGTGTAGCTTTTCTTTTTGCCAAAGCACTGCCACCTCACAAATCACCACTTTATGATAAAAAATAAATAAACAGAAAAAAAAAATCTATGGATCCCCAAATCTCATATATTTGAAGTTTCACATTGTTAAAAACACAAATTAAAATGCATTTCATATGGGTGAAATTTCAATTCAAAATTATTTCTCAGGAAAAGAGTACGCCTCAGTCAGATATGAACAAAAATAGTTTGACTATATTGAATTCACAGGTTTTTGCCCTTTTAAAGCCTTTACTCAAAATAAATGTCTAGTTTATTAAAAAAATAAATCTGAAGTCATACAGATATGACCTTAGTTTTTAATTTGAAAAATGTGTCCCATGACAACATGGCTATAAATATGAAACCTATAGATTTTTTTTGAACAAACACCATTAATGAAATAAGTCTTTTGAAGCAACAGACACACACACACACACACATTTTTCCTGAGCTATTCAAAAAATATAAATAGTATAAATTATTCCACTGAAATAAAAGGCCAGATATTATTTTTAATATAAGTTAAATATATAATCTTCAAAATTAACTTATGTTCTTAGGGTTTCCCTTCAAGAAATTTTTTAAATAATATTTTGCTTTTGCTTTTTATAACTTCTATAGTTTGAATGTATCCCCTGAAAACATGTATTGCAAGCTTAATCTTTAATACAGAAGTATTTGGAAGTGAGGTCTAATGAGAGATGATTAAGACATGAGGGGTCCACTTTCATGAATGGATTAATGCTGTTATCATGAGAGTGGGTTAGTTGTAAAAGGGTGAGTTTTGTCCCATTTTCCCTCTCTCTCTTGCCTTCTCTTGCATTTTCACCTTCTTCCATAGGATGAGGCAGTAAGAAGGCCATTGCCAGATACTGGCTCCATGGTCTTGGACTTCCTTGTCCCTACAACCATGAACCTATAAATTTTTGTTCATTATAAATTACCCAGTCTTAGGTATTCTGTTATAAAAGCACAAACAAAGACAAATCCCATCCATTCCAAAGCACCTAGGAAAACTGCATGATAAATTAATTCACAACATCTATAATTTTATATACTATTTCAATAACAAAACCAAACATTAATATAATTTCTGGAAATGGGAAAGACTTTTCCCTAGTTACGTTTGATTTATTGTATATATCATCTGCCTTTCATACAATATTTGACCTCTTTACAAAAACCAGACTTCTTAACTGTAGGCACAGTGACACACAATTTAAGCCATGAAGCTTTGTATAATAAGAAAAGGGCCTTGAGATGAGACCCACACAATACTTCAAGTTATTTCAGAAGACATATGTGTCACCAAAGGGAGAAAAGCATGGACAAAAGATTTTTCTTTAACAGTAGTCGAAGTCAATTACTATAGTGCAAAAGAGACCCTCTCCTGGGGCTTGATTCTGACTCTAATGCCCACAGGGATTTCCAAGAAAGGAGGAAGATAATTATTTTGAGAAAAGGAATTTTCTTTTTAAAGTTATCTATTCTTTGACAAATTCCACGAGCAAAGAAGGAAAAGTAACATTTGGAGCGGGAGCTCTATTGTGTCACTATAGCGTAACCTTTATCCCTTCAATCTGTTTTTTTTTTTTCTCTCTCTTTTTATTCTCCACAGCCTAGTAAGCCCAGTTACATTTTTAAAAACGGGAGTCAGATTCTTAGCAATTCCACAGGAAAGAGGTCTTCAAATAAGGAATCTATATTCTGCAAAACCAGTGACAACAAATAGCCTGAAGTTAAGGAACTCACATTCTACAATAAACAAACGTATCTTTTTAGCAGTGAATTATAAGACATGTCAGAAGTGTGATGGGGAAAATACAACGTAGGAAAAGGCAGATGAAGTTTATTACAGTCAGGGTGGACATTTAAATGTAGTGGGCATGGTAGGCCTTATTGCGAAGTGACATCTGGGCAAGGAATTAAAGTTTAGGAACATTCCAGCAAATTGGAACTGCCAGTGCAAAGACCCCGAGGAAGAAACATGCACATTCCAGGAACAGCAAGGAAGCTAGTGAAGTCTGAACTAAGTGAGCAAGGGAAGAGTATTAGCATATGAAGCCAGTAGTGTAGCAAAGTTCAGATTTTGTAGACTGTCAGAAGTGTTCTTATTAATAACAACAGAGTGAAATTATTATCCTTAAAGTGCTATAGGTAAATAGCTGAAAACTATTATTCTATATCTGTTCAGTGTTGAGAGATAATTCTCGTTGAGACTCACATTTCTTCACATTTGCTGACTATCCTTTTAAGAATGTGTAGAAGACAGTCTTGGAAGATACAGTGTCTCATTCTGAAATATATATCTATATCTAGATATGGGTGTGTAAAATATATATTCATATATATATGGCAATAATATAACAAAAAGGAAGCCAATGTCATACATTTTTGGCATAAATTACTTTCAGGAAAAACATAAATAAAGAAAAAGCATTATTATGGATGAAGAGAATTATATATTAATGATAAAAAGAACAATTCACTAAGAAGATCTGACAATCATGTATGTTTCTAAAATTGATCCTGAACTTGTTATGAAAATATATGTAAATATATTATATTTGGTTGAAATATATTTACATATATTCAAACATATACTTGAATGAATGTAACATTGCTTCATATCAATATGTGTGCCACTTAATGCAAGTATTAGAAGTCATAAGTGATTATAAATCAACGAGTTAACTATTCAAACAAAAAATGAAAGCAAGAACAACAGAGTAAATCCAAACAAGGCCAAGACAGAAATAATAAAATTAGGTACAAAAACTAATATTTGTAAAAGAAAATAATAAAGTTACTGATAACTCAAAAATTTGTTCTTTGGAAAAACTAGTAAAGTAGATAAACTCCGACGAACTCATGAGAAAAGACAGCAGGCTAAAATTAACAGTAAGAAGGACTTAAAAATGGATCATAATGAAAATTAAAAGCAAACTTCTATAACTTTTTACATTGGGCCTAGAAATTTGTGTTCTTTGTTTTCTCCTATCTTCTGTTGTCTAAAATACTATTTGCCACATAGTAGGCCCTCAACAAATATTTATCAAATGAATAATTTAATTAATTATTAAATGAATGACTTGTAAAAGAACATTTTTAAAGTTCTAGTCTTATAGAAACACTATTTGCTTTTACATTTATTCACATATTTAACTTTTTCTTTTTTAAGAATCTTACAGAGGTACAAACATTTTGGTTATGTAAATGGCTTTTGTAGCATTTGGGTCAAAGTTATAAGTGTGCCTGACGTGACCCGTTTCTAGGGACGAGGAATGAACACAGAGACAAAAAGACACAGACACACACAAAGACGGTACAAGACTGCAGCAAACCTTTTGCTGTAGTTTCTTTATTTATAACACAGCCTGTTTGGCAACTGTCCCACCGCAATTTCTTTGTTCCCACACTGTCCCGACTCAACACGTCCCTGTTCCTTGTTGTTTCATCTCCGGCGAGCAGATGTTTGCATCTGAACTTTCTAGCCCCTCCTGTTTGCAGGGTTAGGGCACCCTGGCTTGTTTGCAAGGCCACAGGCATGTTCTTGAGAAAAACAACAAGAAACCGTTCCCAGACAAAGTGTCCTCTACAGTGCCCATCACCCAGATAGTGTGCATTGTATCCGTTAGTGTGAATTTACCCATCCACTCCTCACCACCTCCTTCATTTCCCACAAATCTTATTTCCATATGTGCACATAAGTGTTGATCAATTAGTTCCAATTTAATGGTAAGTACATGTGGTATTTGTTTTTTCATTCTTGTGATACTTCACTTAGTAGAATGGTCTCCAGCTCCATCCAGCTTAATACAAGAGGTATTAGTTCACCATTTTTTTTTGGCTTGTAGAACTCCATGGTATACATATACCACATTTTATTAATCCACTCATGTATCGATGGGCATTTGGGTTGTTTCCACATCTTTGCAATTGTGAATTGTGCTGCTATAAACATTCTAGTGCTGGCATCTTTTTTATATGTGCTGTATCACGAATTTCTAAGAAAGAAATTGGTCAATGTTTTAAACTTATTTTGAAAGCTTTAGAAACCAGCGTAGATTTGATTACAACTGGAGACTTCATGTCCAGGTTCTGTTCCAACCTTTGTCTTCCTAAACAAGTGCAGATGGCAGCTACACATATAGCCCGTACAGCTGTGGAACTGGACTTGGTTCCTGGGAGGAGCCCCATTTCTGTGGCAGCAGCAGCAATTTACATGGCCTCACAAGCATCAGCTGAGAAGAAGATCCAAAAAGAAATTGGAGATATTTCTGGTGTTGCTGATGTTACAATCAGACAGTCCTACAGGTTAATCTGTCCTCGAGCCCCAGATCTGTTCCCTACAAGTTTGGCAAGTTTGGCACCCCAGTGGACAAACTACCACAGCTATAAATTAAGGTGATTAATGTCAAACTCTTATGAACGTGGAACTTTGCCTGTTCTACATAGCCTTTACAAAGTGCTGGTTTGAGCCTTTAATGAGAAAAAAACAAAGACATGGTAGGCATTCCAGGGCTAAATATTATTGCTTGGCATTCTGTATGTATATATTAGTGAAACATATTTAATGATTTAAATTTCTTATTGAATTTGCTTTCTTTTGTAGCAATCTAGGAAACTGTATTTTGGAAGATATCTGAAATTATGTAATTCTTGAATAAAACATTTTCAAAACTAAAAAAAAAAAATAGAATGTCTTTTTTTTTTAGAATGTCTTTTATAGAATGACATAGAATGTCTTTTTTTATAGAATGTCTTTTCTTTTTTTCCTTTGGATAAATACCCAGTAGTGTGATCAAATGTTATTTCCACTTTTAGTTCTTTGCGGTATCTCCATACTGCTTTCCATAGAGTTTGCACTAGTTTGCAGTCCCACCAGCAGTGTATGAGTGTTCCTCTCTTTTTGCATACATGTCAACATTTATTGTCTTAGGATTTTTTGATAAAAGCCATTCTCACTGAAGTTAAGTAACATCTAACTGTGGTTTTGATTTGCATTTCCCTGATGATTTGAGATGTTGAGTACTTTTTCATATATTTGTTTTCCATTAGTCTGTCTTCTTTTGAAAAGTTTCTGTTCATGTCTTTTGCCCACTTTCAAAAGGGATTGTTTAATCGTTCTTGCTGATTTGCTTGAGCTCTTTACAGATCCTAGTTATCAGTCCTTTATCAGATGTATAGCATGCAATTATTTTCTCCCATTCTGTAGGGAATTAGTGTTCTCTCCTTTTTTTCTTGTTTCTGCAGACACAGGGAACCCACATTTCTGTTCTGATTTCCCCCTCATTTCTCCCAACTTTTCTGGATACATCAGTGGGAATATTATGTTCTGCCTGGAAAATGTGGAAGATCTACTTCTTATGTATCTTTTAAAATACATAATTACATCTTCTTATAAGTGCAACTTTTCATTCCTCACATGAGGGTTTTTTTTTTAATGATTTATTCATTCATTAGATCAAGAGTTCCCAAAGTGGAGCCCCCTGACCAACATAACGCACACCACCTGGGTATTTGTTAGAAATGCAAATTCCAAGCCCCGTCCCAGTCCCACTGAATCAGAAACTGTTAGGTGGATTCTTGTAATGTTTTATCAAGCCTCCAGATGATTTTGATGCATCCTTAAATTTGAGAACAAGTGCGAGGGTTCTTTATGGTAGCAGCAATGATAGCAAGAAAGAACACAAGCTTTGGAATCAGAAGGGCATGAGTTTGAACCCACATCTAAAGGTTATATAGTAGTTCTGTAACTCCAGGAAGCCAGTAAAATTCAGCAAGCCTCATCCCCTTATCTGCAAAATAGGCATAATTGTACAAAACTCCCAGTATTGTTGTGAACATTTGAGATAAGGTAAATAAAATGAATGTTGAACAGACTGTAGATATTCATCTTATAAGCATTTACTGTACACCAACTATCCACCAAACGGTTGATTGGTGATGAGGGTTACAAAAATAGAATTTCAATTCCTGAGTTACTTACATTTGACAATATTGAGAGTGAGTTATGGTCTCTGCCACTGAGGAGTGTAAACTCAACCTGGTCCAGGGGAAATCATGTCTTTGAGTGCTGCCTCAGTGCAGGAAAGAGGGAGATATGCAGAGAGCTGGGAGCAGGGCTTTTAGTGATAACATACAGTTCTGGGACATCTGTTTCTCTTCCCCTGTGCACGACAGCAGCAGGGAGGAGAAAAAGAAGAAAGATGTAGAGTGTTCAGGTCCCAAAAAGGGACTGGCATAAAATGTCTCTGAGAGTGACTAAGACCCCAAATGCTAGACTCCTTGTGAAGTACTGGCCACAAGATCAGCAAAGAGAGAATTTTCTTCCAGAAGCCTACAGTACTAGTTCCTCTGTGTACACACAGACACACACGCACAGTAGGAGAGGAAGCACAGCAGGCTGTCTAGCTGATCTATATTCAAGGAGAAAAATACTTTATTTATTCTTTCTGAAAACTAACAGAGGATCTAATTCAGCAAAAGTGCTGGTGGCCTGCTGTTTAGGTTGTCGTCTACCTAGATAACTTGTCTGATTTTTCTATAATGATCTGGGTGATCTATTCAACCTGGCATGGACATTTACATTCATTTGGTATTCTGGCTTAATTCCTAATCTCTGGGCAGTATAGTAAGTTTGTGGTTCCCAGGTACAAGTCTCTGTTGATGAAAATAAATCTAGTATCCAAGCCTCCAGATTTTTACTCCAGTGACTGTGATTTTCCCACGCCTCACTTCATTTGTACTACTTTATGGCCTTTGTGCCCAGGTACCCTACCTTCTAAGCGATCTTGCTTCTCTTGTTTCTTTCTTAAGATATAAATTTTCAGCCTTATGCTCTAGTCCAGTGGTTTGCAATTGGGAATGTTTTCCCCCCAGGGGATATTTGACAGTGTCTGGGATTATTATTGATTGTCACAACTCAAGGATGCTATTGGCTAGAGGCCAGGGATGCTGCCAAATATCCTACAATACAGAGAGTAGCCTCATACAACAAAGAACTATCCAGCATAAAATGTTAATAGCATCGAAGGTGAGAAACCCTGCCCTAGTCCCATAATGTGTGGTTGTCCTGTCCTCAAACTCCTCTACTGTTGTGCTACTGAGACCTGCCTCAGGCTTTCCGGAGGCTAACGGCAGGTTGACTGTAGTGTTGATGTTTTCTTTTCTGTCACTTTGACTCCCATTGGATAAGCATCTTTAACTTGGTCGACAATGTTATAAGGCTACATCCTGGAAGTCCTCTCTTTCTCTCTCTGAAGCCCCCATGGCATGATTTCTTGGCTTAGTATCAAATCTCTAGGCTCATAGCCCCACATGTAGACACAAGCCCAACTTGCTCATCTACACTCGCTCAGGCTTTATTCACATCTGTTAGTCCACTAACCTCAAATTAAATGTATCCTAAGCCTGAAGTTATAATATGTCATGCACTACTCCTCAGAAAATTGTTGGACTTTGTAGTGAAGATCACATCTAATGATCCTAGTATAGAAAATTACATTCTCGAGACTTTATTAGCATATATAGTTCTTTCAAACAAGTTTTATAGGTCCTTTGCAACTGCCCAAATCCTTCTGTACAATATTCTACACAACTGGTTTACTATGTTATAAAATCTATTAACTTGAAGACATCAGTAGGAACACTGTAGATATCTTGGCTTTATTGATTAATATTTGAATCAGACGGAGCATTTATATTGAGTTAATAAGTGGAATTGAGTAAATTGAGTTAATAACTGGAATCTCAATTATTTAAAATAACAAAGGTCTCATCATGCTTTGCAAGGGTGTCATTCTGCTTTATAAAACCATCACTTAGGAGGCTGCAATTCATGCATTCATAATTGCCGGAACAGAAAAGGGAACACACAAAATCATGAACTGGCTTTTAAAGCTCTCAATCTGGAAGTGACATTGTGTTAGGGTCCATAAGACCAGTTATTTACCAGGAGTACTCACAGAACTCAGCATATAGTTCTCCACATGGGTATGATTTATTACAGCAAAAAGATACAAAGCAAAATCAGCAAAATAAAAAGGTGCATGGTTCAAAACTCGGAGTAAAGCAGGTGCAGACTTCCCCAAGTTCTCTTTTAGTACAGTCACACAGGATGTGCTCACTTTCTCCATCAATAAATTTGTGACACTTGTGAATCATTCTCTACTAATAAAACTCCTAGCTTTAAGGTGACAGGATAGAAAAATACAATTCCACCTTATGTCCAGGTACAAAATCAGAAATAATTTGTGGAAAACACTAATGATTACTATAATATTAGTTAATATTCCACTATGGAGTAAAACAAAATTAAATGGGCCTGATTAAATTTTGGTCATTACCACAATCTGTTAGCAATATATAGTAAATATGTACAATAATGTTTTCACAATTTAGGCAAAATTTTCCATAATATATAAGTTTATCATATTATCTCCAAAGATAATTTTTTAAAATTTTTTTGTGTTGATTTTTCTGTAATCTCTGCCTCTCAGGATTTCAGAGGGAATTAAATTATCTATAGGAATGACAATTTTTCTATCCATAATTATTATTTTCCTTGAGAAGTCAGAGATAAATGCCATCTGGACATAGCATTTTATCATCAGATGTTCTAATTTCTTGATCATCTGTTCTGGCAAGATACAGTTTTCATTCAGTGTTTGTTTTCCCTGCCCTGAAAACTGTTTGATTGTTGCTAGCATTTGTTTCTCCTCCTTCCTCTGTTAACACAGAAGCAAGCAAAGCTTTGGATGTTTTGGCAATGCCTCCATTTGCTACAAATCCATCATCCTTGCCATGTTTTGGAGGTCCCTGCAAAACACTTGGGTAAAGGGCAATACACTGACTGGGTCTGGGTTCAAACCAAAGAATACAGCTCTGGGTCAGGGAAAGAGGTGTACTGTTTGACCTCTGGAACCTGCTTGGACAGGCTTCTTTTCACTGAAGAAGAAAATTTCACAATTGAAAAATTTTCTGATGACGTGCACACTCTGGTTCATCTTTAATGGTGATATTTGAAGTTTCTTAGGCTTCCTCCTTCAGTCTCAGTCTTTGTTTCCATTTTCACATACACAGGACTTATAATATTTTGACCTTTGCATCATTGAACACTTGCTTCATTTCATACTTTGCCCTCCCTACCTCTTGTATATGTGTTGAAATTCTCATTTTTGCTGTTAGCATTTTCTCATTTGGACATTTATCTTGTACAGCCCAGTCTTTTGTACCTGTACATAAAGACATGGTAATCATAAGCTTTGTGATTTCTTTAATATAATTTATTACATCATATTTTTATTTTTTTCTGTGTCTTTCTGCCCTCATTATTTGTTTTTTGTTATTTCTCACCAGAGAAAAACATGATTTTTTTACTTTTCAGCTGCTTTTTAAATGATGCATTTTAACTAATTTGCCAGAAATTTGAAAATAATTTACTTTATAGTACATAAATCCTGATTTCCAAAACATACAGTGCTTATTCATTGCTATGTATGTATATCATTGTTTTGTATATATACACACACGTGTGTGTGTGCAAGTTTGTATATGCATGCATGTGCGAATGTGTATATCTTATGTACCTTATATCTATGTTTTATATCAACCTTTCTCTTTCTTTGGAAATTGTTTATTGTAAATAATACTATGCAAAGCCCTTATTGCAGCTCATTCCATTCTGACCTTCAAGATTTTGTTAAAACACTGAATGTTGAAGGGAACATTGCCCCTAAGTCTACAGCCTGCAAGCTGGATCTCTTCTATTGTAAGTACTCACAAAGATATCCTTCCACTATTAAGTATTTTTGAACAGATTTGTGAAGTGCTCGTTCCCTCCCTACATAATTTGGAGTCTGAGTTTAATGATTGTATACAATATTGTCCTAATTTCTACCTGCAAAAAATCTATTTAGCCATGCAGTATAACCCTTGTCAGATATTAAATAGGACACATATTTAATGTAAAGACACCATTATTTATTTCACTATAATGATAACTGCTTAATTAAATATTTACTGGCTGTGCGAATTGCTTCATGTCCTCATTTTGTGCTTTTAAATGAGGTTGGAAGATTCTCAAAAAAGCTAGCAATGCAGTTTTTATCTGAAGTTGCCAAGGATGTTACTGAGGGAATAAGATGTTGGCTAAGAGATCATTTCAAAATGCAAAGAAATTTTAAATCCAATACTCTAAGTATAAAAATGTAGCTTCTTGGGAAGAAAAAAAGTGAGCAAAGATACAAAGAAAACATGAAGCAGGAAAACCTTTTGAAACAGAAAGAAATTTAGTTGGTAAGACCTTATGTTCCCAAATAGTGGGATATTTTTTATCTTCCCTTGTGAAGAAGGAAACAAAGAAATGTTAGAGAAGGAGAATAAAGACAGAAATACCAAGTCTCTTTCTCATCCCCTTAATTAGTTCTTCTTGCTACCTGGAGGAGTCAAAGTTTGGTAAGGCGAAGTATTTTATGAAGTAGAACAACAGCTAGAGATAGGACTTTGACAATAAGCCTATCAAGCAAAATTTAAAAGTTAAGAAATTAATTGAGCCTAGTATTTTGAACCTAAATATGAGGACTCTAAAACTAAATAATAAGAGAGACAACAGTTCTTTAAAAAGATATATCTCTCAGA
>CAUYRB010112548.1:0-45484 GCA_963574695.1 Propithecus perrieri
ATTAATTTATTTTCTATTTTTAGTAGAGACGGGGTCTCGCTCTTGCTCAGGCTGGTTTCGAACTCCTGAGCTCAAACAATCCGCCCGCCTCAGCCTCCCAGAGAGCTAGGATTACAGGCGTGAGCCACCGCGCCCGGCCCATCCTGAATTTTTGGTGGGATCTTGGGCAAACTGCGAGCAGAACGAGAGGAGGGGCATTCTTTTCAGTCACACAGCCAAGACTGAAATTTTTTAAATGGGGAAAAATGACAAGAAAGTAATAAAGTCAATATTTTATACAAATACAGTGACCATCATCATTCGGTGCAGTCCCTTAATGAATGCAGTGTCCTCATCATCTCGCATACCCCAAATAACACTTAACAATTTCCAAAACTCAAGCCCACTCCATAAAAGAAGGATGTGACCCTTTGGCAGTAGCCCGAGCCCATTTCTGGCTCATGCCATATAGCCAGCACCGAAAAAGAGCTTTTCCATGGCCAGTATCCCTAGTCATGTTGCTCTACTGCCTTTCTTTTATGCTCCTGATCAACCCCTTCCTGATCTCTAGCCTCCATACCCATTTATGGCCTTGCCCCGCCCCCTGGCCTTGACAGCCAGTGCTGCTCCCCTGACTCTGGACTCTGCCTTTGTTAATTAGTGACTTACTCCATCCTTTGAATTATGCTGCTTTGTGATACTCTGTAAGCAACCAACACGGTCCAGCCTGACCTCTGGGCCTACACACCAGTTTGGGTCCACATCACCAACATGCTCTTTGATTTATCCCAGCCCTGCAGATGGCACTGGGGAAATCTGATATTAAAAGACAAGCAAGTCTCAAACAAGTATCTATGATATATTGAGCACTGGTAGTAGCCCTGATGGTGTCTATTGTCTAAGCCTCCCACCATGCTAACTACTTTGATGGGAGAGTGTCAATTGCATGCAATGTACACACACATGCACAATGTTTAATAAAAGCAACAATAATATATTTCATTTTTATAGTAGCTTATGGATTACAAAACACTGTCATGCTCATTAATTTATTTTATCATCACAAACAAGGTAGGATAGGGATGGGAGTGGGGATGGTAGTTGGATAGGGATTCTTTGTTCTCATTTCACAGATGAGATGACAGAGCTCAGGGACAAGTCACTCTTCTAAGCAAGGCCTTGGGGAACAAAATTTAAGGAGGCCCTCACTCCAGGGTGATGCAAATGCAGGAACAGCACCTGCTGTTATAGAGTGAGAACTGCTCTATATTTTGCACTTTGGCTGTCTTGCTGAACTCACTCTAGTCCCAGCCCTGCTTCTCAGGCCTGTTTCGTGGCGAATAAGTGGAAAACTGGGGGCTAGAGCTCAGTGTTATTGGCAAATTCATTTCCTTGACAAAATGTCCAACACCCATTGCATCTTCTAACTCTGTGTGTCTCAGCTCTAAAATGTCATCCCCATGAACTCTGTGTTGCGTGTCTTAACTGTACCATTTGACCAGGAACCCTAGGACACAGGTACCTTGAAAGGACGATTTGAATGTGGATCCTTTTCTGTTTTCAGAGGTTCCAATTCACAGGGCTCTTTATCCTTCATTTTTTTATCTTCATCTTCATGTTTCGGGCTGAAATGTGAAGAGATACCAGGGAAAAAGTGAAGCTTAGAGTATTTAGGTGTTAGTGTATTGCTCAATCATAAATAAAATAAATGTGAAATATTAAACAGATATGAATCATTTTTTAAGGGGACCATGATCAGATCAATCATATAAATAGCTCCCCTAAGTTTCTGTCTGCTCCAGTCAATGACAGAGTGTCAATTCCTGCTTAAAATCTTCTAACACCCCATTGCCTATAGGACAAAATCAAAGTTGCATTGTGATCTGGCTCCTACCTCTATTTCTAAGCCCATCTTCATCTGCTCCTTCCCTCCACTTTTTCTTGAGTCTAGATTCTCATAATTCCCCAAACCCACCACCCTATTTGAGCAACTCTCCCTTTTTATTATTAATAACTATTTCTTTTGTGAGGCACGTCTTCCGTATCTTACATTGCTAGCAAGCACAACACCCTTCTCGGTTTGTCTGAATCATCTGACCTCTCAGAATCCTTCCCTGATTCTCCTAAGCAGTCACACCTTCTCTGCTCCCCTAAAGTTGTGGTATAATACATCTGTCTATGGACCTGTCTCCAATTCCTCCACTTTGCCTTATCAACTACCTAAAAATCGAGTTATAAAGAGTCAGAAACTATCTTATTGATGCATGTATCTCTAGCACTAATGCTATGTGATTCATGGTAGGGATAGCTCCTTGCTGCGCGTGGAATGGTTCTCACCTCGTACTCCCCAATGCAATGAATGACTGGCATGCACCAGTATATGGATACCAGCTGCAGCAGGGGAACATGTGAGAGAGTCAAGGTAAACAATGTCATGAAAAAAAGCCAGGACAGAATGCTGGGGAACATCATCATCCATGTGAGAACTTCTGTTTCTGGCATTATAATGAGCTAGATCAGTGGTCCCCAACCTTTTTGGCACCAGGGGCCAGTTTCACAGAAGACAATTTTTCCACAGACTTAGGGTGGGGGGGCATCGTCATGGGGTGTGCGTGTGGTGCAGAGCTCAGGTGGTGATGTGCGGCCTGTTTCCTAACAGGGCACGGACTGGTAACAGGCTGCGGCCCGGGTGTTGGGGACCACAGAGCTGGATAATCCTGCAACCCTTCTGCTACCACATTTATATGGAAGACAGAAAAAGAAGAACCCTCAAAGAAAATCAGAAGAAGTGGTTATGAAGGAAGGAGACACACCAAGATAGAGTGCTGTCCTGAAAGACGAGGAGAAGGAGTTTTAAGGAGTTTCGTTCATTCATCGCATTACTGAGCACTCTTGAACACCATTAAGGCCATAGACTAGTTCTTCTGTAATGAACAGGGGCCGAGAAGTGAGAGCTGTGTTCTCATGCCCACTCTACCTCTTCCTAAAAGTCTTAAATTAACCTTTCTAAAAATCAAGTCTTCTCATCTACAAACGAAAGGTTTCAGCTTTGTGTAGTGACAGTATCATAGCCAATGAGGTTTATCCAAGGTGTGATTACTGCTAATTGAAAACTTTTCCCTAAATGAAAGGTTACAATGACAATCTCCACAGTTGCCATGAGAACAAAAAAAATGCTGAAAGCCTAGCATTGTTCGTAGTGTGTAATGGACCCTCAATAATCGTTGGTGTCTTTTTTTCCATGGAAGCACTTGCTGAGTTAGAGTCTCCAATTCTTACATTCCCATAGCACGTGGCTGATGTTTCTCCTAAAACATTTACCTTTCCTGTTGATGTACTGTCCTTTGTAATCCTCCTTCCTCTCCCCAAATCCCGTCCAATAGTTTCTACACAGCTGAGTCTCCATTAACTACTTGAATCAAATTTAATGTTGTGACTTCTAGGAATACCACGAGGGAGAGGGTACGTTGTCTCTGCTTTAAAACTCTTTTGTGGCTCTCCCTGACCTATAGGGTAAAGTCTAAATTTGTGCTGTCCAATACAGTGGCCACTGGCCACATATGGCTACTGAACACTTGAAATGTGTCTGGTCCAAATAGAGCTGTAAGTGTAAAATACATCTGGGTTTTGATGAGTTGGTGTGAAAAAGGGAATATAAAATACCTGATTAATAATTTTTATATTAATTACATATGAAGAGATTATTTCAGGTAGATTAAGTAAAATACATTAAAATTAATTTTACCTCTTTTACAGGTAAAATTAAATGGCTACTAGAAAATGACTACTAGAAAAATGTTAAATTACATCTCTGGTTTGCATTAGATTACTACTGGACGAGGCTGGTTTAAACAATTGATTAGGGGACTCAGGCTCTCCTGGATCCAGCCCCGCATGCTTCCTCAACTTCCTGGCTGCTGCTCCCACACTGCACTTGGTGTCCAAGCAATATCAAACTGTGTAGATTCCTAGACCTGCCTTACTGCTTAGCCTACGTCTTTGCTCACACTTTGCCTTGTGCCTGGAACATACATTCCATCATTTTCACCTGCTAACTCCTACACTTCGTCCAAGATTCAGCTCAGGTGACACTCTTCAAGGAAGCGTTCTTGGCGCCTTGAGGCTGGTTTTCATGCCTCACCTCTGTGTTTTAACAACTTCCATAGCTGTCATTATATTACATGATAATTTCCTATTTATGTGGTTATTTTACCCTCCAGCTAACCCCCACTCCCAACCATCCCAGCTTCCCCTACCATCCTGAACCAAGGGTAGGGAATCTATTCTATTCATTTCGTACCTCAGAATCTAGCAGTGTCTGAACAGAGTAAAAGCTCAATAAATGTTGAACTAAACAGTCATTTGACATATGCCTCCCCCCATACACCCGGCACTGTGCCAGGTGCTAAAGGGTGATTATGGGGGTCATGAATTAGAGTCGGGCAGGAACTCAGGGAGAGAGATGAAGGTAGCCCACCCAGCTAACGCCAGCTTCTCCCATGATTCAGCACTTGTGTTTTTAGACTCATCCAGGACATTTTGATACTTGCTTCTCCAGAGCTCACCAACCATGTTTCTTCTAATGCATTAAAATAACTCCAGGGGAAGAGTGATTAAAGCTGACTGAAGAGGCAGGTAAGAGCACTGCTATGTGCCAAGGCACTGCCCTGGGCCCAGGAAGTATGAGAGGTACCAGGAACACCAAGAATGGTAAAACATGAGCCCTGCCCACAAGGACCTCCCAGACAAGAAGGGGTGAGGAGGGAGAGAATTAACCAGCATGTTAGTAAATAAACTACATGCGGTGACATTAGTGCAAACATACGAGTACCTTACAGCAGTACCACGGGCCAGGGACTGGATACTTCTCTCTGAGGGACTGGAATCAAGGAAGCCTTCTTATAAAAGGTGTGCTTGATGGATCAGTAGAAGTTTGCCAGATTATTAAATTGAGGTGAATTAATGAATTAAATGAGCAAAGGCAAAGAGACTTGAAACCACGTGGTGCATTTCAGAAATGGTTATGCGACTGTCCCATTAATCCAGGAGCTGCTGAGGGCAGTACCTGGGTTTCTGTCACTGCCACAGCCCCAGTAAGTGGTGGGCAAATGTCCGGCACATGCTGGGTACTCCGTAATTGTTTGCCGAATGAGTGTGGCGTGGGCTAGGAGGAGACGAGAGAGGAAGACAGTGCAGGATCACAGTTCACTTTCCCTGTACAGGCGCCTTACAAGGTGCTGGGGAAACTGAACCAGGTCAGGCACTGGAAACATAACCGGCCCAGAGAGGAAAACGAGTTCAGTTATCAGAGGGTCAGTGGTTGGACTAATGCTTTTCCTTTCGAAGATAAAACTTACCTAAGTTCTTGGTGGAAAAAACTCTTCCAAGGCTGAAAGTAAAGGGGAAAATTGTTATTTTCATACAAATCAACCCAAATCAGGCTCTGTTGTTTGGTTACAGATCAGTAGACACTAGACCGAAAGGTGAGGGCATTGAAGTCTCAGGACAGAGCAAAGACAGACACTGACAGCAGAAATTTCCAGGAATTGTTGCAGTGAGGCTGAAGATCAATCACAGAAGAAAATAAGCATTTCTGAAGTGAGATGCATACCCCAGGGGAATGTATGATTTAACTCAGAAAAATAAATTGCTCTTTGCACACCTTTCCAGGAATGTATCTGTAGAATAAAGAACTTCTAAATCATTTGAGGACAAATTTGTGGTATTTGAGCAATGTTTCAATGGGAAAAATTAGAATTCACGAGTGTGCAAGTAATGCTGGCATTTCTCCCCTGCTCACTGCTTATGTGCCCTCTGATCTTGACTCAGCTCTCACATGATCTAGATATGGCTCCACTAAAATTATGTCCAAGTGATCACAATATACCCCTTGTTTATTCAGTGGTCATGTATCTGATGCCATTCATTATTTGGAATCTCACCAAGAACCCCGAAGAACAGAAAATATCTAAACATCTAAAATGCTGCCATGAAATCTAGGCATAATAGCTCACTGCATTCTCCTTTGAGGACAGCCCTGCAGGCCTTCATTCAGGGACTGTTGGTTCTTACTTTACATCTAATTTGAGCAAATTAGATGCAATACTGGTAGAATGACAAGTCAGACTGACCTTGTTTTACACCTTTGCTACATTATTTACAGGTTACTTAACCTCTCTGAGCCTTGATGTTCTCATCTGCAATATGGAGGCAGTGATAGCAGCTCGCAGGCTAACTGTTGGGATTATTTGATACCCTGTATGCACAAGTGCCTGGCACCAATGAATGGGACTTGGTATGTATTTGACCACATGAAAGACTCACTGTGAGACACAAAGATATTGGCAATAAAAAGAAATGATAATTTTCAGAAAAGAGAAAAACAATACAGCCGGGTGTGGTGGCTCACACCTATAATCCCAGGACTTTGGGAGGCTGAGGATTGCTTGAAGCCAGGAATTCGAGACCAGCTTGGGCAACATAGCAAGACCTCATCTCTACAAAAAATAAAAAACTTAGCCAGGCATGGTGGCGCATGCCTGTAGTCTCAGCTACTTGGGAGGCTGAGGCAAGAGGACTGCTTGAGCCGAGGAGTTTGAGGTTGCAGTGAGTTATGATGGCACCACTGACTCCACCAGTTTGGGCAACAGAGAGAGACTCTGTCTCAAAAAAAAAAGAATTATTTACTAGTACCAATATCATTCTAATAACAAAAGAGCCAGTTGGCATGTACTCACAGTGACTTGAGAAACTGTGGTAAAGTAAGAGAAAAGAGTGCTAGACTTGGAGACAGAGAGCTTAGGTATGAGTCCTGACTTTTTCACTCATTAAATATATTGCACTGCGAAACTCGTTTCACTGCTCTAAACCTTAGTTTCCCCAGAATTATTGTGTGAATTATTTATTTTATCTATACAAGTAAGGGGGATATATATGAGGTAATACATTATTTATAATGTCTAGGGGAAAAATAAACTTCTTGAAGCTTCAGCATATATATGAAAAAAGTCACCTCATAGGCAGAAACAAGCCAATTAGCTATAAAGTTATTTAAAAGAAATCCAATCACCAAGAGCTAATTTACTAAATTTATTTTTTTAAATATTTTTCCTCAGAGAAGAAAAAATGGCAGAGTAAAGGTAACCTCCTGGATTCCTGCTCCCAGAGAAAGAGGCGCAGATCTCTGCTACACATGAGTGGATCGTGCCTCCGCAAGAACAGCGTTGTGAATCGGGAGAGAATCAGCGTGGAACACACACAACAGGAAAAGAAAGGTGAACCGGGGATACGATTATGAAATCTGGAGAGTGCAAGGCAAACAATACAGAATAGAGCATGGGATGGCTGTGCCCACCTGGCCAGTGAGTGAAGTGGGCTCAAACCCATAGGAGAATGTCTTGCTTCCCTACTGACCTCCAAACCCACTCAGACAGGGATCTGCCTGAAGTCAGTGCAAAATCTTGGCAGGAGACGCGGGGCTCTGTGGAGAGGAGACTATAGCGGGAAGCATCTTAAACTCCCTGGAGCTCTGTGCCAGGACAGCACTGGGCGGGGGAGGGAATGGTCTGAGCTGCCGCTGGAAGTAGTTGGAGACAGGAAACTTGCCTCTGGCACTCAGCGGGTCCAGAACAACGGAGGTGATCACTAAGTGGGGGACTCTAACCTGGAAACTGCTGTGAGCAGATAGGCCTGCTCAGGGTGGGTCAGAAAGAGTGAGAGCTCCTGCTCAACAGGCATGATATTGTGGGAGAGTGACATGAAGGAGACAACGGGGCATTCTGATGATGCAGCTCCCTGATCCAGCACCTGCCAACTCCTGAACAGTCGCCCACAGTGCCAGCGCTCTGTGGGCAGGAGGTCACCACTTTGGGGTCCACAACCCAGGAGCTGCAGTGTGATACGGTGGCAGGCAGCTCCCTTCCCCCAGCCCAGGGAATCTCGCTACAACTCCACCCTTTCATGACCTATGGTCGACTAGCCAGGCCCGTTTTAATAGGTGAATTCTGAATACTTCCCTAGTCCTGAGAGGCTAATGCCTGCGGACTTACAGGTGCTAGGGCACCAGGCAGACTGGGGCACCAGCCCCTCCCCCTAGACAACAGCTTTCATGCCAAATGTGGTAGGCTCCGCCCCTGGAGGTAGGGTGAGACAAGAAAAACAACTTTCCTTCTGCAACTAGCCTGAATCCACCAGACCTTGGCACTGACCAATAGTTGACAGCATGGTGACTTTGCTCGTCAGACTGATTTAGGTCATCCAGTAGGATCGCAACTCTGGGGTGGATTTCCACCTCGGGTCAGCTGCCAACAGTGAGGTCCATGGTAAGGGAACAAAAATCCTGGCAAGAGGGCAAAACAGGCTCCCCAAGTAACCCCTCCCATCAGGAGGAACCTCCCAACTACGGTAGAAGAACCCCAAACAACATATTAGAGGCTCCCCCTAGCAGCAGATCAAGCAATCACTGAAGTGCACACATCAAGGCTGGTAGTCAGCAGCTGTGATCTGCCTTGCTCGTACAGCATCTACTGGAACAGAGCCTACACATGGAGTGTTACTTTCCAAACGAAAACTGAAAGGTGGGAAGCAATGGCTGATCGAGATGGGAAGTACTCAGCAAAGGAACTCTGGAAGTGTGAAGAATCAAATGGAAAACACACCACCAAAGAGGAACACCGACTCTGTAGCAATGGACATTAACCAAATTCAGAACACGAAAATGACAGAAGAAGAATTTCAAACATGGATTGAAAACTCAGTTAAGTTTTCTTAACTAATTAAGAAAACTCAATGATATGCAAGAAAAAATGGATGACCAACACAAAGAAACAACAAAAAAATACAGGACTTGGAAGAAAAATTCGCTAAAGAAATTGACATATTAAAGAAAAATCAAATCAACTTCTGGAAATGAAGAATTTATTCAGGGAACTACAAAACACAGTGGAAAGCCTCAAGAACAGGGTAGATCAAACAGAAGAAAGAATCTCAGAGATTGAAGATAACAAATTCCAATTAAATAAGTCAGTCACAGAGACAGGGCACAGAAATAAGAGAAAAGAGCCAAGCCTACGAGAAATGTGGGATTATGTGAAGAAACCTAATGTGAGAGCTATGGACATCCCTGAAGGTGAAGAAGAAAACATGCAAGGGTTAGATAAGCTATTTGAAGATATAATAGAGGAAATTTCCCAGGCCTTGATAAAAATCTAGATATCCAGGTACAAAAAGCTCAAATGACCCCTTGGAGAGTCAATGCAAACAGGAAGACACCACGACATGCAGTCATCAGACTGACCAAAAAATCCACTGAAGAGGCCTTTCTATGAGCTGTAAGGCAAAAGAAACAAGTAACATACAAAGGAAAGCCCATCTGAATAACACGAGACTTCTCAACTGAAACCTTATAAGCGAGAAGAGACTGGGGGCCAATTCTCACTCTTCTGAAACACAATAATGCCCAGTGTAGAATCTTGTACCCTGCAAAACTAAGTTTAGTATACGAAGGAGAAATAAAGACATTCTCAGATAAGCAAAGACTGAGGGAATTCACCAAGACAAGACCAGACCTCCAAGAAGTATTCAAAATAAAGTTACACACATGTCACCACAATAAACACTCATGAATGTAAAGCCATTCAAAAGCTAAATATCAAAGCCCAGATACCACAACGGCTCAAGAGAGAAAACAAAGCAACAAAGCTCAACCCAACAGAATGAACAGAAATTTGTCCCACCTAATAGTTCTCTCAATAAATGTGAATGGTTTGAACTTCTCACTCAAGATACATAGGCTGGCTGAATGGATAAAAAAATACAAACCAAGTATCTACTCTCTTCAGGAAACACATATAACCAGCAAGGATGCAGTTAGATTCAAGGTAAAGGAGTGGAAATAAACATTTCAAGAAAAACATAAGCCAAAAGAAGTTTGGCATAGCAGATTTGATTTCAGATAATTATTCTTTAAATCAACAAAAGTAATGAAAGACAAAGAGGATCTCTATATAATGGTGAAGGGTACAAGAAGACATAACAATTCTAAATATGTGTGCACCCAACTTAGGTGCACCCAGATTCATAAAGCAAACTCTACCTGATCTAAACAAATTGATAAACAGCAGCACCATAATAGCTAGAGACTTAAACACCACACTGACAGCACATGACAGATCCTCCAAACAGAAAATTGACAAAGAAATAATGGACTTAAATGGAACTCTAGAACAAATGGGCTTGACTGACATTTACAGGACATTCTACCCAAAAACCACTGAATATACATTCTTCTCATCAGCTCATGGGACATTCTCTAAGATTGACCATGTCCTAGGACACAAAGCATGTCTCAAAAAATGTTAAAAAGTAGAAACCATGCCATGTATCTTCTCAGATGATAGTGCAATGAAAGTAGGAAACAACCCTAACAGAAACTTTCATTTCTATAAAAAGTCATGGAAAATAAACAATCTTCTGCTGAACGATTACTTCATAAACGAAGAAATCAAGATGGAAATCAAAAGATTCTTTGAACTAAATGACAAAGGAGACACAAGTTATCAAAATCTGTGGGACACAGCTAAAGCAGTCGTGAGCGGAAAGTTTATTTCCATAAATGCCTATATCTCAAAGTCAGAAAGATCACAAATAGCCAACCTAATGAATTGACTGAAAGAGTTCGAAAAAGAAGAAAAGACTGACCCCAAACGAAGCAGAAGAAGGGAAATTAATAAGATCAAATCAGAACTAAATCAAATTGACAACAGGAAAACTATACTGAAGATTAATAAAACAAAAAGTTGGTTCTTTGAAAATATAAACAAAATTGACACATCTTTGACTAGACTAACGAAAAGCAGAAAATAAAAATTTCTAATAAGCTCCATCAGGAACAATGAGAGAGAAATTACAACTGATGCCATGGAGATACAAGATAGCATCTATGAATACTACAAAAACCTTTATGTACACAAACTGGAAAATGTGGAGGAAATGGACAAATTTTTAGAAACACACAGCCTCCCTAGGCTCAACCGGGAAGAAATAGAATTCCTGATCAGACCAATGTCAAAACTGAAATTGAAACAGTAATAAAAAACCTTACTAAAAAAAAAGTCCCAGACCAGATGGTTTCATACATGAATTTTACCACACCTTCAAAGAAGAACTGGTGCCTATCCTGCAGAAATTATTCCACAACATCGAGAAGGATGGAATCCTCCCCAACACATTTTATGAAGCCAACAAACCCTGATACCAAAACCAGGAAAGGATGTAACAAAAACCAAGAACTACAGGCCAAAATCCCTTATGAATATAGATGCAAAAATTCTCAACAAAATCCTAGCTAACCGAATCCAGGCACTCATCAAGAAAATAATCCTTCACAACCAAGTGTGCTTCATCCCAGAGATGCAGGGATGGTTCAACATGTGCAATCTATAAATGTAACTCATCACATAAACAAAAGCAAAAACAAAGACCATATGATCTCCTCAATAGATGCAGAAAAAGCATTTGACAAAATTCAACACTTTTTTATGATAACAAGGCTTAACAAAACAGGCATAGATGGGGCTTACCTAAAAATGATACAAGCCATATATGACAAACCCACAGCCAACATCATACTGAATGGGGAAAAATTGAAAGCATTCCTACTTAGAACTGGAACCAGGCAAGGTTGTGCACTATCTCCGCTTCTATTCAACATAGTGCCGGAAGTCCTTGCTATAGCAATTAGACACGAGAGAGAAATTAAACGCATCCTAATGGGGGCAGAAGAGGTCAAACTCTCACTCTTTGGTGATGATATGATATTATATCTAGAGAACCCCAAGAATTCAACCAAGAGACTCCTGGAATTGGTAAATGAATTCAGTAAAGTCTCAGGTTAAAAAATCAATACACACAAATCAGAGGCATTCATATACGCCAGTAACAGTCAAAGCGAGAACCAAATCAAAGACTCAATTCCCTTCACAATAGCAACAAAGAAAGCACAGTACCTAGAAATATATTTAACTAAGGAGGTAAAAGACCTCTACAGGGAGAACTATGAAACATTGAGGAAGGAAATAGCAGAGGTTATAAACAGGTGGAAAACCATACCATGCTCGAGGGTTGGCAGAATCAAAATTGCTAAAATGTCTATACTACCCAAAATGACATACAGATTCAATGCAATGCCTTTTAAAATACCAACATCATTTTTCACAGATACAGAAAAAAGAATTTTATTCTTTGTATGAAACCAGAGAAGACCCCGTATAGCAAAAGCAATCCTAGGCAATAAAAACAAAATAGGAGAAATCAATTTACCAGACTTCAAACTGTACTACAAAGCTATAGTAATTGAAACAGCTTGGTACTGGCACAAGAACAGGGACATTGACCAGTGGAACAGAACTGAGAACCCAGATATAAAACCGTCCTCATATAGCCAACTAATCTTTGACAAAGCAGACAAAAACATATACTGGGGAAAAGAATCCTTATTCAATAAATGATGCTGGGAAAACTGGGTAGCCACATGTAAAAGACTGAAACAGGATCCACGCCTTTCACTTCTCACAAAAATCAACTCATGGTGGGTAACAGAGTTAAACCTAAGGTGTGAGACTATTGGAACTCTAGAGGAAAATGCTGGAAATACTCTTCTAGACATTGGCCTAGGCCAAGAATTTATGAAGAAGACTCCAAGGCAATCATAGCAACAACAAAAATATATAAATGGGACCAGATCAAATTAAAAAGCATCTGCAAAGCCAAAGAAACTCTCATAAGAGCAGACAACCTACAGATTGGGAGAAAATTTTTTCATGTTACAAATCCGGTAAAGGGCTAATAATTAGAATCTATTTAGACCTGAGGAAAATCTGTAACAAAAAATAGGATAACCCTATCAAAAAATGGGCAAAGGGAATGAACAGAAACTTTTCAAAAGAAGGCAGAATAATGGCCAAGAAACATATAAAAAATACTCAACATCTCTAGTGATTAGGGACATTCAAATCAAAACCAAAATGAGATATCACTTATCTCCAGTGAGAATGGCCTTTATCAAAAAGTCCTAAAACAATAAATGTTCGCATGGATGCAGAGAGATATTATACTCATACACTGCTGGTAGGACTGCAAACTAGTGTAACCTCTGTGGAAAGCAATATGGAGATGCCTCAGAGAGATACAAGTAGATATAGCATTTGATCCAGCAATCCCATTACTGGGCATCTACCGAAAAAAACAAAAGAAATTCTATGAAAAAGACATCTACCCTTGAATGTTTATTGCAGCACAATTCACAATTGCAAAGATGTGGAAACAACCCTCTTGCCCATCAAATACATGAGTGTATTAATAAAATGTGATATTTGTGTACCGTGGCATACTCTTCAGCTATAAGAAACAATGGTGATATAGCACCTCTTCTATTCTTCGGATAGAGCTGGAACCCATTCTACTCAGTGAAATATCCCAAGAATGGAAAAATAAGCACCACATGTACTCACCAGCAAATTGGTTTCACTTATCAACACCTAAGTGCACATATAGGAATAAAATTTATCCTGCATCAGACAGATAGGAGGGTGGAGGAGGGGATGGGTATATACATGCATGTTGAGTGTGATGCGCACCATCTGGAGATGGACATGCTTGAATCTCTGACTCGGGGTGGGGGGTGAAGGGCAGCATATGTTATCTAAACTTTTGTACCCCTATAATATGCTGAAATAAAAAAAATGTAATGAAAAGTAAAAAATAAATAAATAAATAAAAGTAACTGTATATTTGTACCCATTAACCAACCCATCTTCATCCCCCAACCTTCTCAGCCTCTGGTAACTATAACTCTACTCTCTCTATAAGATCAACATTTTAGTTCTCACATATAAATGAGAACATGCAATATTTTTTCTTTTGTCACCTGCCTTATTTCACTTAACATAATAATCTCCAGTTCCACTCAAGTTGCTACAAATCACAGAATTTCATTCTTTTTATGGCTGAATAATATGACATTGTTTACATATATCACATTTACTTTATCCATTTATTTTAGATGGATAATTAGGTTGATTTCACATCTTGGCTATTGTGAACAGTGTTGTAATAAACATGGAATTACAGATATACATTTGATATACTAATTTTCATTCCTTTGGATAAATACCCAGTAATGGGATTGCTCGATTGTATGCCAGTTCTATTTTTACTTTTTTGAGAAACCTCCATAATGTTTTCCATAATTGCTCTATTAATTTGCATTCCCAATGACAGTATAGAAGAGTTCTCTTTCCTCCACAGGCTTGCCAACATTTGTTATTTTTTGTCTTTTTAATAATCTCATTGCAGTTTTCATCTGCCTTTCTCTGAGGATTAGTTATACTCAGCATTTTTTTTTCATGTTCCTCTTGGCTATACGTATGCCTTCTTTCCCCAAATTCCTATTTATATACTTTGTTGACTTTGTAATGAGATTATCTGTTTTTTTGTTTTGTTTTGTTTTCTTTTCTTTTTTGCTGTTGAGTTGTTTGAGTTCCTTGTATGTTCTGAATTTTAGTTCCTTATCACATGAATAGTTTGCAAATATATTCTCCCATTCTGAAGGTTGTCTCTTCACTCTTGGTTGTTTCCTTTGCTGTGCAGAAGGTTTTTAGTTTAATATAGTCCCATTTGTCTATTTCTAGGTATTTTGTCTGTGATTTTGACATCTTAGCCATAAAATCTTTGCTTAGACCAATGTCCTGAAGCCTTTCCCCTACGTTTCCTTCTAGTAGTTTCGTAGTTTTGTGTCTTCTGTTTAAGACTTTTATCCATTTCATTTGATTTTTGTATATGATGAGGGTAGGGTTATAGCTGTATTCATCTGCATATGGATATACAATTTTGCCAGCACCATTTATTAAAGAGGTTGTCTTTTCCTAAATGTATGTTCTTGGTGCCTTTGTCAAAAATCACTTGGCTGTTAAAAAATTGATTTATTTCTATGTTCTCTATTCTCTTCTATTAGTTTGTTTATCTGTTTTTATACCAATACAATGCTTTTTTGGTTACTGTAGCTTTGTAGTATATTTTGAAATCATATAGTATGATTACTCCAGCTTTGTTATTTTTGATCAAGATTATTTAGGCTATTCAGGGTCTTTTCTAGTTACATACACATTTTAAGATTGTTTTTACTACTTCTTTGAGCAATGTCATTGTCATTTTCATAGGAATTATATTGAATTTGTAGATTGCTTTGGGAAGTATGATCATTTTAACAATAACTTTTCTTCCAATTTATGAACATGGGATGTTTTTCCATGTTCGTGTCCTCTTCAGTTCTTTCACCAGGTGCACTTTGTACTTTTCCTTGCGGAGGTCTTTCACCTCATTGTTTAAATTTATTGCAAGGTATATTTTTAGCCATTGTAAATGGGATTGCTCTCTTGGTTTCTTTTCAGTTAGAACATTATTGATGTATAAAATATTACTGGTTTTTGTATGTTGACTACTATCCTGCAACTTTACCGAATTCATTTATCAGTTCTAAGAGTTTCTTGCTTAAGTCTTTAGGGTGTTATATATGTATAATCATGTCACATGCAAAGAGGGAAATTTGACTTCCCTGTTCCAATATGGACGTATTTTATTTCTTTTTCTTGCCCAATTGCTCTGGCTAGGTATTATGTTGAATAAGGGTGGTAAAAATGGGCATCTTTGTCTTCTTCCAGTTCTTAGAGGAAAGGCCTTCAGCTTTTCTCCATTAAGTATGATGTTAGGTGTGGGTTCATAATATATAGCCTTTATTATGTTGAAGTATGTTTCTTCTATGCTCAATTTATTTAGAATTTTTTGATTAAGAAATGTTGAATTTTAGCAAATGCTTTTTCTGCATCTATGGAGATGATTTAATGGTTTTTGTTTTTATTTTGTTGATGTGATATATCAAATTTATTTATTTGCATGTTGAATCATCCTTATATCCCTGGAACAAATGATCATGGTGTATTACCTTTTTGATGTGTTGCTGGATTTGGTTTGCTAATATTTTGTTGAGCATTTTTGTGTCTATGTTTATAGGGATATTGGGTTGCAATTTTCATTTTTGTTGTGTCCTAATCTGGTTTTGGTGGGAAAGTTATGCTGGTCTTGTAGAATGAATTTGAAACAATTCCATTCTCTTCAATTTTTGGAATACTTTGAGAAAAATTAATGTTAGTTATTTTTTATAAATTTCATAGAATTCAGCAATAAAGCTATCCAGTCTTACATTTTACTATGTTAGGAGACGTTTTGTTACTGTTTCAGTCTCAACACTTGTTATTGGTATATTCAGGTTTTTTTATTTCTTCCTGGTTCACTCATGGTGATTAGTATGTAACCAGGAATTTATCCATTTCCTCTAGGTTTTCCAATTTGTTAGCATATAGTTGTTCACAATAGTCTGTAAGAATCCTTTGTTTTTGTTGTATCAGTTGTAATGTCTCCTTTTTCATTTTTTATTTTATTTATGTGGTCTTCTCTTTTTTGTTCTTGGTTATTCTACCTAGTGGTTTATCAATTTTGTTTATCTTTTCAATACTTTTTGTTTTGTTGCTCTTTTATATTTGTCTTAGTCTCCATTTTTATTATTTCCTCTCTTATTATTATTTCTTCCCTCTACTAATTTGGTTTTACTATTTTTCTTGCTTATCTACTTTCTTGAGGTGCAGCATTAGTTTGTTTTCTTTAAATCCTACTTTTTTGAAGTAGGCATTTTTTTGCTATAAAATTATTACCTTCACTATATCTTATAGGTTTTAGTATATTCTGCTTCTATTTTCATTTGGTTCCAGAATTTGTTTTTATTTTCTTCTTAATTGTTTCATTGATCCAAAGGTTATTCATGAGCTTGTTTAATTTATATGTATTTGTATACTTTCCAAAGTTCCTCTTGTTATTGATTTCCAGTCTCATTCTGTTGTGGTATAAGAAGATATTTGACATGATTTCAATTTAAAAAAAAATTATTTTGTAGCCTAAAAAATGGTATAGAGAATATTCCATATGTTTATGAGAAGAATGTGTATTCTACATCTATTGGATAACATATTATGTAAATGTCTGTTAGGTCCATTTGTTCTAAAATGAAGTTTAAATTCAATGTTTTTTTCTTGATTTGTTGTGCAGGTGATTTGTCTGTTTAATGCTAAGAGTAGGATGCTGTTTAAAGCTGCCAACTATTATTGTATTGGAGTATTGTTATATCTTGCTGAATTTATCCCTTTATCATTATTTAATAATCTTCTCTGTTGCTGTTTATGTTTTTTACTTAAAGTCTGTTTTTTTTTTCTGATATAAGTATAGATCTTCCTGTTCACTTTTGGTTTCTGTTTGCATGGAATATTTTTTCCATCTTTTCACTTTCAGTCTATATGTGTATTTACTGGTAACGTGAGTTTCCTATAGGTAGCATATAATTACATCATGTGTTATTTATCCATTCAACTAGTCTGTATCTTTTAAGTGAGCAATTTAATGCATTTATATTCACATTTATTATTGGTAGGTGAGAACTTACTTTTGTCATTTTTTAATGATTTTCTGGTTGTTTTGTATATCCTTGTTTCCTTTCTTTTTATTTCAGAATATTACAGGGGTACAAATGTTTTGGCTAAATGAATTGCTTTTGTATAATTTAAGTCAAAGTTGTAAGTATGCCCATCATCAGATAGTGTGCATTGTATCCATTAGATGTGATTTCACCCATTCCCTATTGTTTATCTTTGCATTTTGGTGTTTTTCTGTAGTGATAGTAATATGATTGGTTTCTCTTTCTCATTTGTGTAACTACTCTGCCAGTGAGTTTTATACTATTGTTTGTTTTCATGGTGGTAGATATTGTCCTTTCATTGTCAGATTTAGGACTCCCTTGAGCATTTCTTGTAGGGCTGACATTCTATTGATAAATTCCCTCAGCTTTTGCTTGTCTGTGATATTATTTCTTTTTAATTTCTGAAGGATAGCTTGGCTCGGTACAGTATTCTTGGCTGGTAGGATTTGTTGTTGTTGTTGTACAGACCCTTGAATACATCATCCCCTCTCCTGGCCTATAAAGTTTCTGCTATAAAATTTGCTGTGACTCTGATGGGACATTCTCTATATCTGACTTGATGTTTTTCTCTTGATGATTTTAGAATTCTCTCTTTGTCTTTGCAAAAACATGGATGAATTTGCAGGACATTATGCTAAGTAAGATAAGCCAGACACAAAAATACAAATGCTACATTACCTGATTTAATGAGGAATATTCTCAAAAAGTCAAATTAATAGTAACAGAGAGTAGAATTGTGGTTACCAAGGTTTTAGGAGTGGGGAAAAGGAGTAACATTGGTCAAAAAGCACAAAAATTAGTGATAAAATGAATAAATCCTGAAGACCTAATGTACAATGTGGTGATATAATTAATAATGATGTATTACATACTTTAAATTTGCTAAGAGAGTAGATCTCAAGAGTTCTCATCACAAAAAAATGATAACTATGAGCAGTGATGGATATGTTAATTAACTTGACTGTGGTAATCATCTTACAATGTATACATATATTAAACCATCCAGTTGTATAACTTAGATATATATTTTATTTGTCAGTCGTACCTAAATAAAGTGTCACATTTTTATCAATATAACTGTTAGTAAAAACCAATTAACATAATTCATTATGTTAACAAACTACAAAAGAAATAGTACATGAACATCAGCTATGCAGAAAGAGCATTAGACTAAATTTATACTTAATTATGATTCACACTCAGCAAGCTAAGCATACAGGCACATTTACTCAATATGATAAAGACCATTAATATAAAAGCCACAACAATCTTTATACGTAATGATAAAAGACTAAACACATTTTCCAAACATCAGGAATAAGTCAAACATGTCTACTCTCACCACTACTATTTAACACCACACTGGAGGTCCTGGTAACTGTATCAATTTAAAAAATGAAAGAAAAGACATTTGGCTTATAACATAAGAAATAAAACTCTTTATTAAAAAACATGATCATGTGTGTAGAAAAATTTTAAGCAATCTGCAAGGGAACTACTAAAGTTAATAATCGAGTTTAGCAAAATCATATGACACAAGTAGACATATAAAAATTTATCTTTCTATAAAAATAAATTTTAGAAATTAAAATAAGAACTATTTATAAGACAAGCGTATGATATATGAGGCATCACACACTAGTGGTATAAAGAATGGAGTTTTCAATAAATGGTATTGGAAAAATAGGCTCAGTGTATTGAAAGTCATAAAAACATAAAATTTTACCTCTGTATCACTCCTGAATTCCAAATGGATTAGAGGCCCAAATGTACAGCTCTAGGAGCTAATATAAAAAATTGCTAAAAGTTGTCATTTTTGAATAATGAAGAAATTCTTAAAAACTTCCCAAAAGAAAAATACTAGTAAGGAGAAAAATAAATAGATTTATCCATATACAAATTGTAGAGTGTTCTTTACTGAACTAGCTAAAAGACCAAGTTACCAGTTTTGTGACAAGAGTTGAAGGTGGGAGATATTTCCTCCATTTAAACAGATGAGGGACTGATATCTGTAATATAAAAGAACATTTGGAAATAAGTAAATGACGTGAATCCCAATAGAAATTTGGGGAAAGCATAGGAACAGGAAAGTAACAGAAAGATAAAAAATGATTAACGTGTGATAATAATAGCAATAATAGAAATAGCTAATACTATGTTTCTAAGAATTGTTTTACACATATTAATTTGTAAAGCATTTATAACAATCCTCTTAAGTATGTATTATTATAAATATTTAAATAGTTACCTGCCTTAATTAATATCCTCAGAAATAAAAATAAACCAATTAAATACCACATTACAAGAATCATATTAGAAAAAAATTTAAAATGTTAAAAATTATCTTGTTGAGAATATGAGGAAATAGAATACTCATGTACTGTTGCCGTATTTAGATTAGAGGATATATTTTCTAGAACAATGGCTCAGTACTCAGTGAAAGTAATTATGTGAGTACCCTGGGAGCTAGCATCCCAATGCTTACATTTATATCCCAGCTCCACAATCAGACATATATGACAATGTCTATTTCATAATTGTGTATAGTAAAAACAGGGTAAGGAGAACAGGTGGCCTTCACTATATATTTAGATAAGAAAAAATGTAATAAGTGCATATACTAAAATACCATATCCTTAAGGAATTATCAAAATGGAAGAAAGTTGGAAACAATGACATGCATCCACAGTACTTTTCATGGAAACTAAACACACACACATAACACCAACTTTATGTCCACATGTATAGTTAAATAAATCCATTTCGTTTTTTATGAACATAAATTCCTACACAGAAAGAGAAAGGAATGAAGAGAGAAATGGAAGAAGAAAGGAAGAAAGAAGGACAGAGGGATGGAGGAAAGAAACCCCATCATAAACTAATTTTAACAGGAAATAAAAAAGTAATAATATCACCAAAGATAAAATGTTTAGGTAAAATTGACAAAAAGATCTCAAATGTATAAATTGACAATTATAAATCACTATTTAGATAAATCAAATAGCATACATATGAATCAGAGATACTCAATTTATGGGTAGGGAAACTCAGTGTTATTATATGAATATTTTTCAAAATTAATCAAAATATTCAATACGATTTCAATTAAAATTCCAGTAGGTATTTGTGTAGAAAATTATTCTAAAATTTATATGTAAATATAAATGATAAAGAAAATAGCCAAAGAAATTTTGAAAAAAAAATAGATTTATTATTACCTTATACCAAAATTTGTTATAAGGCTACAGTAACCAAGAAAATGCAGTATTTGCATAAAGATAAACAAATAGATCTAGGGAAAAGATCAAAAATCCAGAAATAAACTCACACATATAGGACCAATTTATTTATTTATTTATTTATTTATTTATTTATTTATTTATTTGAGACAGAGTCTCACTCTGTTGCCCGGGCTAGAGTGAGTGCCGTGGCATCATCGTAGCTCACAGCAACCTCACACTCCTGGGCTCAAGCAATCCTTCTGCCTCAGTCTCCCGAGTAGCGGGGACTACAGGCATGTGCCACCATGCCTGGCTAATTTTTTCTATATATTTTTAGTTGTCCAGATAATTTCTTTCTATTTTTAGTAGAGACAGGGTCTCGCTCTTGCTCAGGCTGGTTTCGAACTCCTGAGCTCAAACGATCCACCCGCCTCGGCCTCCCAGAGTGCTAGGAGGACCAATTTATTTTTGACAAAGATGTCAAAGTTATTTAATGGATAAAGAAAAGAGTTTTCATCACCCAAAGGCTAAAGGTCAAAGGCCAGATACCATAATGGCTCAAAAGAGAAAACAAAGCAACAAAGTTCAACTCAACAGGTTGAACAGAAATTTGCCCAACTTATCAATTCTCTCGATAAATGTGAATGGAATGAATTGTCCATTAAAGAGACATAAGCTGGCTGAATGGATAAATATACACAAGCGAAATATCTGCTGTCTTCAGGAAACACATCTAACCTGCAAGGATGCATTCACACTCAAGGTAAAGGGGGTGGAAATAAATATTTGAAGCAAACAGAAGCCAAAAGAAGGCTGGTGTGGAGGTTTTGATTTCATATCACTCAGTCTTTAAATCAACAAAAGTAATGAAAGACAAAGAGGGTCACTATATAATGGTGAAGGGTACAGTTCAACAAGAAGACAGAACAATTCTAAATATTTATGGTCCCAACTCAGGTACACCCAGATTCATAAAGTAAATCCTACTTGATCTAAACAAAGTGATAAACAGCAACACCATTATAGCCTGAGACTTCAACACCCCTGTGGCAGCACAGCACAGATCCTCAAAATAAATAAATAAACAAACAAACAAACAAACAAACAATGGACTTAAACAGAATTGTAGAACAAATGGGACTGACTGACATTTACAAAGTATGTTACCAAAAAACTAAACATAATATGTTTGTATCCTCATAATACCCTGGAAAAGAAAAACACAGGGAAACACACACACACACACACACACACACACACACACACACACAAATATTCCCAGCCAGGGCTGGCTACATACTTTGTGGGACCCAGTGCAAAATAAAATGTTGGGATTCCTTGTTCAAAAGCAGAGAACAAGTGTCATTAAGTAATAAAATATAAAGGTTTCTTAAAAAAAAAACTACTGAATATATGTTTTTTTATCAGCTCATGGGACATTCTCTAATATTGACCATATCGTAAGCCACAAAGCATGTCACAAAAAATTTAAAAAAATAGAAATTATACCATGAATTTTCTCAGAACACAGTGCAATAAAATTAGATATCAACTCCAACAGAAACTCACATATCGACACAAAGTCATGGAAACTAAACAACCTTCTGCTGAATTATTATTTCATTAACAAGGAATCCATGATGGAAATCAAAAGGTTCTTTGAACTAAATGACAAAGGAGATACAAGTTATCAAATTCTGTGGGGCACAGCTAAAGCAGTCTTGAGAGGAAATTTTATAATCATAAATGCCTACATCCAAAAGACAGAAATATCACAAATAAACAATCTAATAAACCAACTCAAAGAACTAGAAAAGGATGAGCAAACTGACCCCAAACCAAGCAGAAGAAATGAAATAAGAAAGATCGAGAACAGAACTACATGAAATTGATAACAATAAACGATATGGAAGGTTAATAAAACAAAAAGTTGGTTCTTTGAAAAAATAAACAAAATTGACATGCCGTTGGCTACATTAATGAGAAGCAGAAAAGAAAGAACTCTAATAACCTATATCAGGAATGAAAAAGGAGAAATTACAAGTGATGTCACGGAAATACAAAATATCATCTATGAATACTATAAAAACCTCTATGCACATAAACTGGAAAATGTGGAGGAAACGGACACATTCTTAAAATCACACAGCCTCCCTAGGCTCAAACAGAAAAAAATAGAATTCCTGAACAGACCAATATCAAGTACCAAAATTGAAACAGCAATAAAAAATTTCCTAAAAAGAAAAGTCATGGACAAGACAGTATCACACCAAAATTTTACCAGAAATACAAAGAAGAACTGGTGCCAATCCTATAGAAATTATTCCACAACAACGAGAAGGAAGGAATCCTCCCCAACACATTTTATGAAGCCAACATCACCCTGATACCAAAACCAGGAAAGGACACAAAAAGAAAAGAAAATGATAGAACAATATCCCTTATGAATATAGATGCAAAAATTCTCAACAAAATCCTAGAAAACTGAATTTAGGTGCTTATCAAAAAAAATAATCCATCACAACCAAGTGGGACTCATCCCAGAAATGCAGGGATGGTTCAAAATATGCAAATTTATAAATGTAATTCAACACATAAATATAAACAGAAACAAAGACCATACGATCCTCTCAATACACACAGAATAAGCAGTCAACAAAATTGAAAACCCTTTTATGATACAAAAGCTTAACAAAATAAGCATAGACGGGACTTACCTAAAAATGATACAAGCCGTATATGACAAACTCACAGCCAACATCATAGTGAATGGGGAAAAATTGAAAGCATTCCCACTTAGATCTGGAACCAGACAAGGTTCCTTCTATCACCACTCCTATTCAGCATAGTGGTGAAAGTCCTAGCCAGAGAAGTCAAACAAGAGAAGCAAATCAAGGGCATTGAAATGGGGGCAGAGGGGGTCAAATTGTCTCCCTTTGCTGACCATATGATCTTATATCTAGAAAACCCCAAAGATTCTGCCATGAGACTACTGAAATTGATAAACAAATTCAGCAAAGTCTCAGGTTACAAGATCAGTGTACAGAAATCAGTAGAAATCAGCATTCCTATACAACAACAGTAAAACTGAGAACCAAGTCAAAGACTCAATACACTTCATGATAGAAAGAAAAGAAAAGAAAATACGTAGGAATATATTTAACTAAGGAGGTAAAAGACCTCTACAAGGAGAACTATGAAACACTGAAGAAAGAAATAGCAGAGGACGTAAACAGGTGGAAAAGCATACCATGCTCGTAGGTAGGCAGAATCAACATTGTTAAAATGTCTATACTACCCAAAGTCATCTACAGATTCAATGCAATCCCTATTAAAATACCAACATCATTTTTCACAGATCTAGAAAAAATAATTCTACACTTCATATGGAACCAGAGAAGATGCCATATATCAAAAGCAATCTTAAGCAAAAAGAACAAATTGGGAGGCATCGATTTACTAGACATCAGGCTATACTACAAGGCTATAATAACTAAAAGAGCATGGTACTGGCACAATAACAGAGACATAGACTAATGGAACAGAATTGAGATCCCAGATATAAAACCATCCTCATATAGCCATGTAATATTTGACAAAGAAGACAAAAACATACACTGGGGAAAAGAATCCTTATTCAATAAATGGTGCTGGGAAAATTGGATAGCCACATGTAGAAGACTGAAACAAGATCTGTACCTTTCACCTCTCATGAAAATCAACTCACAATGGATAGCAGACTTAAACCTAAGGCATCAAACTATAACAATTCTAGAAGAACATGTTGGAAAACACTTTTGGACATTAGAATATACAAATAATTTGTGAAGAAGACCCCAAAGGCAAACGCTGCAATAACAAAAATAAATAAATGGGACCTGATCAAATTAAAAAGCTTCTACACAGCCAAGGACACTGTCACGAGAGCAAATAGACAACCTACATAATGAAAGAAAATATTCACCTGTTACACATCTGATAAAAGTCTTATAACTAGAATTTATATAGAACACAGGAAAATCAGAAAAAAAATAAAACTTCTCTATGAAATAGTGGGCAAAGGAAATTAATAGAAACTTTTCAAAAGAAGATAGACTAATGGCTAACAAACATATGAAAAAATGCTAAACATCTCTAATCATCAGCGAAATGAAAATCAAAACCACAATGAGGTATCACTTATCTCCAGTGAGAATGGCCTTTATCAAAAAGTCCCAAAACAGTAAATGTTGGCATGGATGTGGAGTGATAGGAACACTCATACACTGCTGGTAGGACTGCAAACTAATACAACCTCTGTGGAAAGCCATATGAAGATACCTCAAAGAGATACAAGTATAACTACCATTTGATCCAGCAATCCCATTACTGGGTATCTACCCTAAAGAACAAAAGACATTCTATAAAAAAAGACATCTGCACTCAAATGTTTATAGCAGCACAACTCACAGTTGCAAAGATGTGGAAACAACCCAAGTGCCCTTCAATACACGAGTGGATTAATGAAATATGGTATATGTATACCATGGAGTTCTATTCAGCCACAAAAAACAATGGTGATATAGCACCTCTTGTATTATCCTGGATAAAGCTGGAACCCATTCTACTAAGTGAAGTATCCCAAGAATGGAAAAAGAAGCCCCACATGTACTCACTATCAAATTGGTTTTAACTGATCAACACTTAAGTGCACATATTGTAATAACATTCATCAGGTGTTCGGCAGATAGGAGCAGGAAGAAGGGGATGGGTTTATTCACACCTAATGGGTGCAGTGCCCACCATCTTGGGGATGGACATGCTTTAAGCTCTGACTCGGGTTGGGCAAGGGTAATATAGGTAACCTGAACATTTGTCCCCCATAATATTCTGAAATAAAAAATAAAAAAGAACAGTCTTTTCAACAAGTCTTGTTGTAATAACTTCATATTGATATAGAAAAAAACTGAACCTCAAGCCATACCTCAAACCATGCACAGAAATTACTTGAAAATGTATCATAGATCTAAATATAAAAGCTATAACCATAGAATTTCCAGAAGAAAATATGGGGAGAAATTGTCACAACCTTGGAAGTGTGAAAAGATTTCTTAGAAATAACACAAAACAGATTAACCACATTTTTTAAATGGCACAGTGAAATTCATCAGAATTTGTAATTCAGTTTCTTTTAAGAAAATGGAAAATGAAGACAAAGACTGGAAAGAATATTTGCAATTCATATAGCTGACATAGGAATTATATCCAGCATACACAAATAAACCTTATAACTCAATATAGGAAGATAACACATCTTTTACAAGCAGGCAAAATGATTAGAAAACATTTTTCAAAAGTTGCTATGTAAATGCCAATAAGACCATGAATAGTTGCTAACAATTAATCATCCAAGAAACACAAGATAAAGCCACAACAAAATAAAACCATACAGTTATTAGAATGGTTAAAAAAGTCTGACAATGCCAAATGTTCATGAGACTATTCAGTACCTGGAACTCGGTTAAACTATTAGTGGGAATGTGTAATTTTAGAACCCCTTTGGAAACATTTTGGCAGATGCTTATAAAGTTAAAGATGCTCTTACCATGTCTCAATGGTTCCACCCTACCGTATTTTTTCCAAATTATAAGAAAACATATATATACACAAAGAATCCCACATGACTCTTCATAATATCTTTATTCACAATAGATATAATATAGAAACAATCCAAATGACTATTAATGGATGAAGAAACTAACAAGTTGTGGTATAATCAAGAAATAGAATACAATTTAGCAATAAAAAGGAAGCGATTGTTAATACAAACCAAAGTGTGAATGAATCTCATAAGGATCTTGCTTTGTAAAAAAAGTCAAGTGGAAAAATAATGTGTGTACTATACATTTCCCATATATGAAACTCCTTTTTATGAAAAGGAAATTTATTTTTTCTCTTCTATCATTTTATTGGTATGTAATAAGTGCACATATTAATGAGATACATGTGACATTTTGGGTCTGACCTCCCTTCTCACAGCTGCCACTCAGCTTCCGGGTATTTCTGGGTCCCTTTGGCCAAGAAGGGATCCATTCAGTCTCCTGTGGGAGTGATTATGATTTTTTTTATTTCAGGATATTATGAGGATACAAACATTATGGTTACACTTTATATCTTTGCCTCACCCAAGCAAGGGTTAGAGGCATGCCCTTGCCCCCTACAATGCCCCCGTGTCCTTTAGCTGCAGGTTTACCCTCCCATCCCCCTATTCCATGGAGAGTATTACTGCCATTTGAGCACCATAGTGTTCATCAGTTAGTACCAATTTGATGGCGAGTACAAGTAGAGCCCATTCTTCCAATCTTGTGGTAACTCACTTTGGATAATGGGCTTAAGTTTAATCCAGGAAAGTATAAGAGGTGCTGATTAAGATTTTATCTTGGGGTTAACACTCTTATGTGTAAGTTTGATGATTGGAACTGGTGATTCTGGCCTTTTATTTAAGGTTTTTAATGAGAGTTAGTATGAAATTAATAAAAAGTAAGTAGTATACTAAATTGGGATCATGAAATGTCCTTGCAAGTTCAGTGTTTTTTAACCATCTCCAAAAAAGTCTTATGTCTATATTGTTTTCCATAATTTTCTATTTCCACTGATTATTCTGTTTTCTATTCCCCAATTCTTGTAGTTCAATCCATTGTTGCTCAACCACCCCCCACTTTGTCTGCAACCACTCTTTTGTTCATATTGTATTCCAGAAAAACCTGAAGGCTCTCTTCTCAATGCTCTCAAAATTGCATTTACTATGTATCTTTTGTCAGTGTGTTTACATTGCTATCTCTCCTATTAAAATTTGAACTCATCAAAGCATTTTAATTTTGATAAAAGGAAAGGAAATTGAATCATTGTCGAGACGAGTTTCCAACAGATAGGTTAATATAGCAATATGCAACCTAGTCTATGTTTAGAAGGAGAAAATGCAACATTCTATTGACTCTAGGTCTAAAGCCAATGGTTAGACAAATTCCTGGAGACTATTTTCTTAAAATAAATAGGCACAGTCTTTTAAATTAAAACGTGATAAATTTCTCAACCAAGTTGTCAGTGGTTTACATCCTACTGGAAATTAGCTAAGTTCTTTCTTTTTAGTCATTAGGCAAACATTCCATGCAGAGTAATAGCAATTCACTACATAGTCCCATTGACCCAGTGCCACTTCGGAAGTGCTGAATATTTTCATGGCATAACATATACACTGGGGGAAATCTAGTACAATTTAAATGTGGAATATGGTACAGCATCTGTTGAAAATTTCACTCAATTTTTCAGCTGTTCATTTTTCTCCAAAATCACATGAGGGCATCTTGCCCACCTTCTGGGATTCAAATGGTCTTAGATCCTAGGAATGTTTGATTTTGTAATGAAAATGACCCTTTCAATGAGGATCACTGAAAAAAACAAACATAACATAAAATGATTTATTTCCTGAAAGATTGAAAGAAAAAAATTAATTGAAATTCCCTAACAGTAACATTTTTTATTTCAAATACTCCAATAGGAATTTTTCCTACTGCTCAAGTTTTTATTTCATTTGTTTTTCATGTTTTTGTGGTCTCACTACTCCCTTTTGCAGTTTCTAATTGCTACATCTCCCTAATTTTGTTAATACATCATCATTAGAAGGGCAGCACTGGAACAAAAGGTTTAGGAGTACTGAACTTGCAAATTTACATGAAACATGGTTTTGGTCAGTAAGCAATCTATCCCATTGTCCCTCAATTTCCTCTGTAAAGTGACCCAAGATTCCTATAAGTACTTTTTTTTTTTAATTGCATCACCATGGAAGACCCCTGGGAAAGCAGTTCCCATTCCACTACAAGGGAAAATATATTACTGCCCTATTCCTTCCAGCTTTTTCCAATCGTGTAGTCGAATTGTTTCCACATGGCTCTTCTGCTATAAATTTTTACTAGAAAAACAACATGAATGATTAGAAGGAATCAGAATTAATATCATACAATGTTCATATGTTTATAAGCTTATTTGATGATTTATCACTATAGTATGATGGTGTACCAGCCATAGTAATGAAGCATGTACTTTATTTCCCCAGGGCCTATTATATTTTAAGATTAAAAAATGTTAATTTTTGAGGAGGATTTTTTGCATTGGAACTTTGCAGAATTATTTCTTGCCAGTGAAATAAACTCTATTGCCCTATTTAAGATTTCGACAATATGGTAAGAGTCACAGGAGAAAAGGGGTTCCTTAATGTTGCATCATGTGCAGAAGCTGGAAAATGTACAATTTAAAGGGATCAGTATTCATTTACTTTTCTCTGGTTTCAGCTCATGTTTAGAGGTATTGAATTCCCTCTACTTGTATACAGTATGTCTTTTCCAACACGTTTTAATATTTCTATTTTTCTGTTTCTTTCATAGGAAAATGTATCCTTACTTGTAGTAACAATGACTATTTCACTTAAACCAATTTACCTTGAACATCTCCACATAGATATTCTAGTATTTAATTCTACTTGGCAGAGAATACCCCTGTCATTTTACGCGATATCTTGTTATAGGCAACAACTTTGAAGTCCTTATATTGGGAACTGTATTAGAATTTTACCACACGTTTTGTTATTTTTATTTTATTTTATTTTATTTTATTTCAGCATATAACAGAGGTACAGATGATTAGGTTATGGATATTGCCTTTGCCCCACCTGAGTTAGAGCTTCAAGCGTATCAATCACCAAGATGGTGCACACTGTACCCATTAGGTATGTATATACTCATCCCCGCCTCCCCCCATTTGCCCCACACCGGATGGATGTTATTACTATATGTGCACTTAAATGTTGATCAGTTAATACCAATTTGATGATGAGTACATGTAGTGCTTGTTTTTCCATTCTTGTGAAACTTCACTTACTAGAATGGGTTCCAGCTCTATCCAGGATAAATACAAGATGTGCTATATCACCATTGCTTTTTTGTGGCTGAATAGAACTCCATGGTATACATATACCACATTTTATTAATCCACTCATGTATTGATGAGCACTTGGGTTGATTCCACATCTTTGTAATTGTGAATTGTGCTGCTATAACATTCGAGTGCACCTAAATAGTTTTAGCTAGGGGATGTTTCAATGCGGAGGCTGGCTATGCCAGAAACACCAATGATGTGATAAGAGAGTTGGAAATTTGAATCACATGGTATCAACCTAACCTCTGAAGACGGAGGAGGGACTGGAGATTGAGTTCAGCCTTGTGGTCAATAATTCAATTAATCATGGCTATGTAATAAAACCCCAATAAAAGCTCTTGACACCAAAGCTTAGAAGAGATTTCCTGTTTGGCAATATTTTGTGTATGTTGCTATAAATCAAAGTGCTGAGAGAGTGACACTGTGCCCTGACCCCATGGGAGAGAATAAGGGAAATTTCACATTTGGGACCTTCCCATACCTCACACCGTTCATCTCTCCTTTTTGGCTGGTTCTGATTTGTTTCCCTTTTGTGATAATAACACTATATTCATAGGTATAGCACTGTCTTGAATTTTGTGAGTCATCCTAGTAAATTACTGAACCTAAGGAACTAGTGGGAACCTCTGAATTTGTAGTCAGAAGTGAGGGTGACCCTGGAAACCCCCAAATTTGTGGCTGGTGTTAGAAATGAGAGCAGCCTTGTAGAAGATTCTACTCTTAACTTGTGAAGTTTGGCCTAACTCCAGATAGTTAGCATCAGATGTCATTGCAGATACAAAACAGAAAAGTGTTTTTGTTTGATTTTATAAGAGTGGCCAAAGATTTTTATGCTCCATAATTTTTATTGTGTATATGAATAATGATCACAGCTTTCCAAATAAATTTGCTACAAATAAATAAAACAGATTTTAATGCTTGTTTAAAAAATAAATTGGGCTCTCTGATGTCAAATCCATTTATGTTTAAGACTAATTTAATCTTGTTATCTGAGGCATAGGTTCATCCTAAGAACTCAGTGCATTCTACTTTTTGTTTATAAAATATTCTCAAATATTAATGGCATTAATGAGTATATACCCAGCATACCTCTATCCAGCAGGGAGGTGCAGATTAATGATTGATTGTCTTACCATGTATAGTGTATGCACTCCTCTGTGATAACTGTGCTACCAGGAAGCAAAGACTGTTTTGTTCTTTATTCCTAATCCAAATAGTCTATGAAAAACCAGATAAATCAAAATAATCTATTCATGTTTATTCACACTTGAAACTTAGTAAAGTATAACTAACTAAATACTGAAAAATGTGAATAAATTATCTACATGATTTGGGTTCATGTCTTATTTATCATTGTATCCTTCTTGGCAAGCAAGTGCCTGCCACATAATACAAATTCAATAAATGCATAATAAATTAAACTTAGAATGGCTTTTCATAATGAATAATAATATATAGATATATAATTAGCATCTGGGTTATTCAATATGAATACAGGAAACTTCTTTAAATGTTACTACCTTTAAGTTTAAATTAATATCTTTCAGAAAACATAAATGCTGTTATGTAACAAAAGTTCTATCAATTTATACATCTATTTTTCTATTCTTTCTATTATAAGGAGTAGCACAAAAGTGATAATCCAGTTCGCTCGAAATGAGTTAAGCCAAGTGAAAAAGGTATTTATTTTGTATTCTATGTCTTTGAAAACAATACTACATATAGTAAATCTTCATTATAATAATAATACCTTATTACCAAAATTTTCCAGTTAAAGACTACGTCAGAATACAGGTAGTTTGCCATATTATCTTCATAAAAAAAGAAAATAATCTACTCCGTACAAAATATGCAATGGTTTACAAATGCAAACATGTAAATGTAGGAGTATGTGTGTACTTTTTCATATTCTTGTAGGAAATGTTTGTAGTTTGAATACAAAATTGCACAATTAATTTATATATATTCCATTTTCCCAGGAAAAATGATAAATTTTATAAATATTTTATAAATATAATTTTTACAATATATTTTTTCTAATTAGAGTAGATATTTCAACAGCTTTGTAACTGAGTTCAATAATCAAATAACTTAATTTGCTAAAAATGAAATTTGGCAAATATTCAGTTAAATACAATCAATATTGATACCAGTGTTTATCTCAAAATATAATAAATATTGATATTTTTTTTAAAGAACAGGGCATAAGAAAAACAATATCAGAAGTATCTAGGACTCCGTTTTTGATCCTATGCTTTTTAATACAGCTGGTTATTTATATTTTAATCCCTAAAAAAAAAAAACCTTAAATTCTATTAAGAGGAAAACATTGCCAAAAATAAATCATATATTTCACCATTTAACTCACATATAGTTTCTGAGTATGTAATTAATGCTATATATACTTATACATAGAAACTATTTAATTTGAAAAAGTTATTTTAATTCCATATTTTGATCACAACAAAAAATAAGATGTTGACAAAGAAGGTATCATCTAAAATGTTGTTAGCATAGTTAATCATAGTCAACTGATAGAAAAGACAGAAAATTCTAATAAATGTTGTTTTATTTTGATCCTTCTCACTCTTCACTTTTTCTAGTAACAGTTGACATTTATTCATTTAATCGCCCAACCGTGAAGCTTTCTCCCTATCATTTTAAACAATCTCTTTAAGAGTTTGATTTGAGGTTTCCATCAATAACCCAGTAAAAACATCTCATCTCACATATCCAGAAACTAATTTGTTCTCTTCATTTGCTGAATCTTCTTTAATCCTCACAATGTGCTTTCTAGAAGAGTACAGTTATCATCCACTTCACATGAATGAGAAAATACCAGAACAGAGAGACTAGACAGCTTGTTCAAGAACACAAGTATCTGGTATTCAAAACCAGAAAGACCAATGTCAAAGCCTGTTGTCTTTATCGTTACAGTAGCCTATGTTCCCTACATTCCTGTCTACTCACTGGCCCTTTACCTTATTACATGTGGGCTCAACTCTTGTGCAAGTTTGAAATAATATGGCATACAGTGCTTAGAGATTATTACATCCAAATTTATCTCTGGGACAAAGATACCACACATGATGTGGGCACTGATGTTTGGTCAGTGAAGGAGGGGCCTTCCTTCTCATCCAAGAAAGCATTTCAATTAGTATGCAAATAATTCCACATGGAAAAACTAGCTACTCACAGTATTTTTCTTCAAATATGGTCTTTTAGAAATATTCGCTAGTGTTTCTATCTAAAGACATTGTTTCTACATTTTTACCAAAATTGAGAATGAACTTTCGTAAAGTTAATTTTAATTGTTTTTTATTCATTTTAAATGGAGAAAGACCAGTTGGGATAATACAAAGTGAATGATTCAGCAATGAGCTACGAGTGAACATGTTTATATTGGTCTAGTGATAACACAAGGGTTAAGAAGTAAGATTTGAAGTAATAAATATACAGATGCTACTGTACTTACTATTGGGTTATGTCTGGATAAAACTATCTACGTTGAAAATGTCATTAAGTAGAAAGGACACATTTTTCAGACATCATGGGATGCAAAAACATGAAACAATATCCAAAAAACACTGGCAACACAGTACACTGAAAAGTATTGGTTGTTTACCTTTGTGATCATGTGGCTGACTGGGAGCTGCAATGTTGCTATCTGCCTCTGTCAAGATGGCAAAATAGTATTTGTACTGCCTATTGCTAGCTCAGAAAAGGATCAAAATTCTAAATTCTAAATATGGTTTCTACTAAATACCTATTGCTTTTGCAGCATCGTAAGGTCAAAAAATCGTATGTCAATCATATGTCAAAAAATCATATCGTAAGTCAGGGATAGTCTGTACTTAGATTCGTTGCTGAGTTCATAAAATATAACAATAGTGGCTTCCTGCTACTTTGATTAACATGCAAAATATAGGATAGCATTTGCTAAAGCTGTCCTCAAAGATAGATGCATTGTATCTGAATCTGTGATGCACAGAATATCATCTAATTGATTATACAGCCCCATTCAACAATCTTATACAAAAAGATTAATGGATTACTGAAGCCCTGAGAAGAATTTGCTGCTGAATAAAGCACCCATGATTTAATTCAACTTTTCTCCAGAAATATGGCCTGGTTATTGCAACTGGCCATTAAGAACAAATAGAGTCTAGACACATATGCATGTTCTCTACAGCAACCTGTACAGAATTTTCACTTTTGACTTGGAATATCAGACACCTTACAGAGACATTGCAAATTGGAAAAACTACAACTCACATTTACTATCTGAGAAGCATATTGCATATTACAACAGTTTATTTTGATGCTGCATAAGCCCTATATTACTTAGTATGTCTGTAGTTTTTAATATGTATAAACACAAGAGATCACATAAATTGCTGCAATTCTGAAATGTGTTAACACCGGGATTAACATGTTTCTGAGGTACTCAAGGGTGCCAGTATGGTGAAGATATATTCAGCTGCAATAAACATAATTGAGATCCTCCCCAGGCTGCCAGAAGAAGGCTTTTTATTTATTTATTTTATAGTTCAATGAAATTGAAATAAGGAGGATCATATCAGAAAAGGTTAGACATAAACTCATTAAGTATGCCAGGCAAATGGGAGCAAACGTTTATTTAAGGCCTTTATAAGTTTGTAATGGAGCAAAGAGTTTTTTAGTTGATGGAAACTTTATAGCACAAAATTCAAGTGAATTATCTTTGTATTTGGTTTTACCTGAATGACAGAATGACTAAGATAAATCATGGACAATGCAAGAGGGCTTAAAATGATTGCATTGGCCACATATTAGAGATTACTTCATACATATGCAATGAAGTTCAACACATAGCTTTCATAGTTAAAGCTAATAACAAAATATGAACCTAAGCCTCATCTCTCCTTTGTGTAGTAATTGTCTATATTTACAAATTAATTTGTAATTTCCTAGAATGCTAGGTGCTTGATGAAGTATATAGGTATAAATAGAGACTGAGGCATGATCACATGCAGCATTACTAAGAGAATTCTTTTATAAGTTGACCTATGTATGATCATGTTATATCCTTGGTACAGTTAAAACTTTCTCAACATGATTTCTTTAATGGAAATCATTCAAAAGTCTATTTTTGAAAGTAGTGTAATGCATTTTTAAAGCAATTGGCTTGATAGAATTGTGGAATGGCCTTTTGAAGTCGCATTTGCAGTGCCAGCTGGGTGATAACACTTTGCAGGGCTAGGACAAGTTTCTTCAGAAGGTTGTCTATCCTCTGAATCAGCATCCAAATGGTATATGGTATTGTTTCTTCCATAGCCAAGATTCATGCATCCAGGAGTCAAAGAGTGGTTCGTGGGAATGGCATTAGTCACCATTATCCCTAGTGACCCACTAGCAGGTTTTTCTTCTTATTCCCATGGCATTATGTTCTCCTGAACTAGAGGTCTTAGCTCCAGAGAGAGAAATCTAGCAGGAGTCATAGCAGTGATTCCATTGAGCTGGAAGTTAATGCTGTCACCCAGCTGCTTTGGGCTCCTCATGCCTCTAAGTCAGCAACCTAAGAAAGGGAATTATGCTGTTGGCCAGGGAAATTGGCCTGGACTGCCAAGGGGAAATTGGACTATTACTCTGCAATGGAGGAAAGGAAGCATATGTGTGGGATACAGGAGATCCCTCAGGGCAACTCTTGGTATTACTATATCCTGTGATCAAGGTCAATGAGAAACTACAACAATTCAGTCCATGCAGGACTATGAATGTCCCAGACCTTTCAGAAATGAAGATTTGGGTCACCCTGCTAGGTAAAGAACCATAACCAGCTGAGGTGCTTGCTGAAGACAAAGGAAACACAGAATGGGTAATAGAAGGTAGTTATGTATACCAGCTACGATTACATGGCCAGTTATAGAAACAATCATCATGAGTATTTCCACACTATTTTTTTGAGAATATATTTGTACATATATGCACATATATTAAGCAAATATCTTTGTTTTCTTCTTTTATTTCTTTATCATTTAACATAAGATCTATTGACTTTATAAGTATTTAAGTATTGTTAATTTTACACCCTATTAAATCCCTTCTTCTGTATCCTATTGGTTCTGTCTCTCTGGAGAACCCTGACTAATACACCTTATGATCATCAACTGTATTGCTAATCTCTGTTGCCTCCAATGATGTAAATTTTGGAGATGAACTACACAAAATTTACAGGTAATAAAATGATCTCTAATTAAATATGACCATGATTAAAAACACCGAGATAAACTTGTTTTTAAGTAACTGGTCATTAAACTAGAATAAATAATGCACAAAAAAGATATGTCTGAGATTTCTCAGTTCTGATAAAAAACAAAATTAAGGAACCTTAGTTTGCCAGAGAACATTTCACTATCATTAATATAAACTGATTTATATGCTGATTTACTAAATTAATTCCCATGTGTCTAGGTCACTATGTATGACTTTTTAAGGGCAGTTGAAAACTTATTTACTCTGACTACATTTTCAAATTTCTGACAAAGATTACATTACAGTATGGGATAACCAGTTATTTCACTGATAAAGTTCTAATACAAATTCTCTTATCTGAACTGAGCATGTGAATACCTCTCCTTTTAGGCAATCATTGACTTTTAAAGATATTGAAATAAGGTTTGTTTTTTTTAGTTTCCACTTATTTACCCACCTGAAGCTTCTGAAGATTGTAGTATGGAAATAGAAAGAGATAACTTAAATAATTTTGAAGCAATCACTGGGCACAGTGTCAGAGAAACCTAGATTTGAAATGAGACCTTAGAATTTATTAACTGAAAGACCATGATGATATCATTTAACATCTTTAATCCTCAATTTTCTCATTTGTAAAATGATGCTTAAAAGGTGTATCTTCTAGCAATATATTGTCACATAGTAATAGTTACAATGACTATCTTTTAATTGTTTACTATTTTACAGTCACATTTTTAAACACTTAATCCATATCAATTCATTCATACATCATAGGAATACTTTTAGGCAGATACAATTAATATCCCCATTTTACAGATGAGGAAACTGAAGCATGCCTTTCTAAACAGCTTCCTAAAATCACTAGGTAATAAGTAATATAGCCAAAAATCTGGCCCAGGAAATATGACCATGTCATCAGAATCAAAATGCAAAAAACCTTGTAGTTTTCTGTTTTAAAGTGTCCTGAAGTATATATTTGAGAACAGTTATCTGCCATTTAAAAGTGAAAAGTAGGTTGTTAAATATAATAAACTGTTAGAATATTTATAAAGGGGAGCAGTTTTAATTTGCAATCGTCATGTAAATAAATATATGATGCAAATTTAAATGAATATATTCACAATAAGTATCATACTTTAAAGACAAGTATGTTCCTAATTGGACATAATCTGATAGTGATGCATAGATTTCTAGAATATTCTACTGCTTTATCTCTCTTGCTTTGCTGACATGAGTAAAATAAAAGCAAATACAGAATCAAAACAGATGTAGCATAAGCTGGCAAAAGTAGGAATTAGAGTCATGTATATGCTCTGATTTTTTTGTACTGTAAAATAAATTATAAGAAAGTTTGGAAGTTGAATTTTTATTAAACGGGAGAGATTTACAAAGTAATAGAGGAGAATAATAATGCTTAGTAATTAAGCTACTTAATAATATATGTCTTTTTATTTCTTCCTATCTTCTTTTCCTTTTTATTCTTTTGAAAATAATGATAAACATGCCAATTATATTTATGACTGAAAAAGCATAATTGAGCAGAAAGGATGTTATCATTTTATTTAATGTAAGCAAAGTCTAACTCTTTTAATTAAAAAAATGATTCTATGAACTTTTATTGAATACTAAGTGCCAAGCAAGCATTGTATGGATTGCTCTATTGCATTAGCTCATTTTCTCCTTATGCAGTTCTATCAGGTAAATGGAGTTATAAAAACTCGTTATTTTCCTTATGGGGAAACTGAGGTTTATACTGGTTGTTTCTTGCCCAAGATCACAAAACTAGAAAGTGGTAAAACTAGGATTTATAACATAGCAATCTGCTTACTAAGTCATCACTTCTAGCTACGGTGATACTATTCATAATGTATATCTATTTGTCAAATATGTGGCAATTCCTTCTCATTGTGGATGTAAACATTTTTTTTTAAATTAATTTCAGTATCTCTTCCAATATCTTACTTGCTGAGCATTGGTGGACCAAATCAAATATATTTTTTCTGAGCCAGGATTCCATTATCATTGACTTACTATTTGGGTTGATGTGTTAGTTCCTTTGTAGGCAACCTAGCATAGCTATTGGTAGCGATAATGTAAACCTCTTATTAGATCTGCATCACAGTACTTAAAAGTTTTAGCACACTTACAGAATTTGCATTTCCTTTATTGCCTACAAGGTGACAATCCTACCAACTGCTTATTTGACCATTGGGATCTAAAAACAAAGGTCAAGGATCAGACATATTTTGGCTCAAAGGTCAAGGATCAGACATAATTGTTCTTACTTCCACTGGCTCTGCATGCTTGCAGTTTCCTTGATGTGAGAAATAGTGACCTTTCTTGGGAATAATCTCAATTTCCTGACCCCCTTTATAGTCACACATTTGTTTGTTTTGAGGTCAACATTGAAGAGCTCAGTCAGTTGTTTTGCCTATGATCTGAAGATTGCAAATGCTTTAGTACTGACTGTTGCCTTTCATTGGAAGCTTTCTTTACACCTTCCATCTTTCCCTTCTTGACATACAAGATGGAAGAGAGTATTTTTCATTGTCAGTATAAAATTTCATCACCTTGACCAATATCTATTATTAGTATGTTTCTGACCTTCAAATATTAGAAGTATTTTTCTCTCTTATTTTCTATCAAATTCATTTGCTTGGCTTCATATTTACTCAACAATGGACATTTGTCATTGTAGTGTTTTCAATATATATATATATTTTCAAACTACAAACACACTTTACCTTTGCCATATATTTTGTCTAGCAAGAAACTTATGAATATTTCTTACTTTATAGCTCCTCACACTTCCACTGCCACAGGAAAGTGCAAGGCATAAATATACAGTGATCATTATATCTGATGAACACTGCCCCAAACTTGGTGATATTTGAAAACATATTGCAATTCCAGTTCATAACACATGAACACAGAAACACTTAAAATGAACAGTAAAGGACATCTGGTAGGAAAGGGTAATAGTATCAGATAAAACTATTTTTGCAGCAGATACTATCTATTGTAGCAAAAATGCCAGCTACCAGTCCCTCTCTCCCACCCATAGGATCTTGTTCTCTTTATTTTTTTTTTCTCCAAAGAAATAGAAATTATAAATTTCCATCTGGGCACATGGCCAAATGAAAGAAACACTATTTCTTTATTTCCCTTACCAACAGATATGGCAATTAAGTTATAATTGATGGTTGAGAGTTGGAAGGGTTGTGCATTATTTCTGGAAAGTGTTTTTAAAGAGAGAAATGCCCTTTTTCATGTCTTTCCACAGTTCTGGAGGCAGTCCTATGATTATAACTGGCTGTAACCAGAGCAGCTGCTTTGACCCTGAGGTAGACACTGAGTTTAGGCCAGAAACGTCTTGATATAGGGAAAAGCAACCTTCTGCCTTCTGCAGTCTACTGAAATTTTGGATTTCATGTCATTTACAAGTAAAGCTAACCTTTACTAATGAAGAATTTGAAATTGGGATGGGAAATGCTACTCGTGATACAAATTAAAAATGTAGCACTAGCTTAGTGGTTAGTGAAAAGACAGAACTAACTTAGATATCACAGATTGTAAATCTATTGGCCCTTTGTAGGCCAAAATGTTCAACTGATGCCACAAAGTACATATGGCAACAAAGACAACCATAAGAAAATGAAGGAAAAATTTACAATGTTGAAAAATTTGGCCAAGTCTAGTCCCTTTCTGGAAACAAACTTATAGAGGGATAAATTCAGGCTACAGTTAGCTGGTCTGCAAGTATTAATGAAATATAAGTGAATACTGCTCTGCTTATGATATACAATCCATGATGACCGTGAGTCCCATAATTTAGAGTGTTACAAAATTGAAAATGCAAACTACATCTTCATAATCTTTAATTTCTTTATAATTCATAATAAGTGATGTCTTCGAAGCTTCACCCAAAGTCAGAGATGAGATTGTGGACACAAGCTGTGCCAAAAAATGTCAGCCAGCAATAAAGACAAAATTAATATTGTTATGTTATTACCCAAGCCTTTTGCTTTTGACACCTCAAGGCTTAGGTTGAAAGAAGGATGGAAAGGGGAAGGAGCTGAGATTGATATTTGCTTCTTAGATGCACCATTACAAATGGCCACAACCTCAGTAGCTTAAAACCACAGAAACTTATTATCTCACAGTTTTGGAGGCTTTACATCCAAAGTCAGGTTATAGGCAGTAATGTGCTCCCTTTGGAGGTTCCATAGGAAAACCAGATTCTTGCCTCTTCTGGTTTATAGGGACTGCCCAGCACTCCTTGGCATTCCTCGGTTTGGGGCCATATCACTGCAATCCCTGTCTCCAATTTCCAGTCACCCTTTCCTCTGTGTGTGTGTCTTCTGCCCTCTGTTTGTGTCTAATCTTCCTCTGCCATATACTTATAGGAATGCATATGAGTACACTTAGGGCATATTTGTATAAGCCAGGATAAATTCATTTTCTCAAGATTCTTAATTACATCTTTCGTCATATAAGGTATTATTTACTCTTTGGCCATTTACAGGTTCCAGAGATTAGGGCATAGACATATCTTTGGTGTCCCCATTCCATTCCGCCTAATACAAGCTCACAAACTACTAAGTAAATGATCAGAGATAATGCCTGTTGTTTTTTTATGCATGATATTAACAGTATATCAAACACCTGCCAAATTTTGGATGGAATATGTTGTCAAAGAAGCCACAATCCTATAATGTACATTTCTGTAATACTCAACCTCCAAGCACAGAAGGAAGCCAACTACAAGACCTACAGCCCCAGAGGAGAGCATAGACCCCTGTGTCCGCTTCAGTCTAGCAATGGAAGATAATGGACAAGGACAAATCTCCAAGAAAGGAAAGCAGAGCCTGCCAGTATGAGGGGCTTACACTACGGGAAGAGAAGGAAGTGCTGTCATTCCCTGCCAGTGAGACTTGATCATGCCAGTGCTTCAACGACTCATTTGTTTTCCAATCCCCCTCCTTTTTTTTTTCTTGATAGTAGTTTTTGCTTCAGACAAGCTGTACTTTCTTTACTGTTGTATCCTGAGCATTTTACAGTCAGATAATTCACCAATTAAAATATGAAGAACTATATCTTTATCCAATGATGTATATAGATCACTAGCCATTGGACAGCTAATCTCTACTCTACCTAGAGTTTCAGCTTTATAAAGCAGCTAAGTGGAACCTTGGGATTGTTTCTCTTAGAAAATGGAGAATGCATTTTAATTGTACCAAGAAGAATGTGTGTGGCTTATCTAATTTGCTGAAGGGGTATACTTTCGAAAGATGACAATCTATCCTCCAATATTTTCTCTCCCCTTATTATTTACTAATATAATATGTTGTTTCTGACTGGGTACACGGTGTGAAAGCCATGTTTCTTAGCCTCCCTTGAAGGTAGATGTAATTATCTGATTAAGTTCTTTCTAATGAGATAATTTGAAGTGTGTGTTTTTTTTATTCCAAATTTCAGAAAGTGCCCCTAAGAGAACTTAAAATCTCACTCTCTCAATGTTCTTCCTTTTTGTAGCTTAAATAAAAATATGCTACTGGAGATACAACAGTCATCTTGAACAAAACACGGATGTGGTATAGTTAAAATGTTATATGTTGAAGATATTTGAATGATTTCTGATCTAACAATTTGGTAATTTTATGTGGTTTATACACATGCGTACATGTATATTTGTGTTCAACCAATGAACACTGCTCCTTGAGAGGAGTGTATCAACCCATTGATCTTGGATTTGTCCGAGTACTCTTTTTGGTCAGTGGAATGTGAGCAAACCTGGGCTGACTCTTTTAGTGTGCATGTGTGGGTTTGATTGGCCTCTTCTCGCCTTTGCCATCTGCCATAAGAGGAGCTTAACTCAGGCAGCCCTTGCCCCTTTAGCCTGCTTCTTAGGGTGAAGAGATGTAGAACAAACTGAGATCTGACAAGAAGGCTGAAGTCCAGCCAAGTGCAGCAAAGGTCAAAGGTGATCAGCCAAACCACAGCTAAATCTCAGCCCATCTGCAGAACCATAACTGTGAAATGAATAATTCTTATTTTAGGCTTAAGATATTTTTTCTTTTCTTTTTTTTCTCAGCATTATTATAGCATGATCCTAATACATATTTTACCACAGTAAATCTTTGCAACCACCTACTGAGGTGGTAAAAATATTTACATTTTACAGATAAAGAAATTGAGGCACAGTGAAATTAGTAATTTTCTCAAAATTATACATACAAGAAAGATGAAAGTGGAATTCAAAACCAAGTGTTTCCATTTATGCATCAAGCCTTTTGTCTGTTTTTTAATCCAGGAAAGCATGTGTTTCTGGAGAGAGAAATAAACATCTTTTTATTTAAGTTACATTGCTTTGTTTACTCTGCAACCTAACCTAACTCTACCTATTATAACTTTGCAAGTTATTTAGATTGGGAGTTAAAGTAATTGTTTGAGAACGACTGAAGAACATTATAGTCTTTTCTAAAGAATCAATATTCTACAACACCATTCATTTGATTCAAACTTGTATTCCCTCAAACATCTTAAAAGCCTGATATATTACATCACCATTTTAGAGTACGTTCTAAGGACCACTATTGGTAGAGTGTTATTGGGCAGATTCTCCAGGAAACACTCTCTGAACCTGAGATTTACATAGTAATGGTTATTGGTCATTGTTCTCAGGAACAAAAGCTATAAACATGAAGGAAGAAGAATTGGACAGAAAAAGTGCATGTGATAATGTAACAACAGAGGCCTCAGTTGATTCCACATGAAGTTTTCCATGTGGAAGGACCTTTAGATGCATACCAAATTGAAATAAGGGAACCAGACAGTCTTACATACTTATCAGTCAATGAATGTGGGAGGTCTTTGCTTGGAGAGTGGGTAAAGCCTTGAGCACAACTGTCTTCCTTAAAAGGAAAGCATTCCCTGGGGATGTACTCTGCTCTAAGCCATTATAATGCAGCACTTCTGACAGCTTGGAGAAAGGTTCTGGAATCTTGAAAGAGGTATCTGACCAAGGCATTATAGCATCTAATCCATCATGTTCTTGACAAATGATAAAGTACATCAATAGCATTAACAAGATCATCTCATCATGTACATGTGTTTTTGCTTAAGTTATGCATGAACAAATGTTCACCAACATGTTAATAGGAGTTACTTCAGGTAAATAGAATGTTTGTTACTGGTTATAGTTTTCCTTATATCTTGTAGGTTCTTTTGATTCCCTTAAAAATGAGCTAAGCATTCTTGATATAATCAGCAATGCCATGTACCCATTTTTATTGTTAAAATATTTTTTTAAAAAAATTAAATACAACAAGAAAGAACTTAGATTCTGCCTTCCTCTAAATCCTGGTATGCTTTTAGGTTTTTAGTTTTTGAATCAGTTTTGAATTGAAAAGACAAATGAGTTTATATTTATTCAGCAAATCTTTTTAATTAAGCAGTTTTACCTTTGACTTATAGTTATCTTATGTTTCAGAAAGTTCAAGTTAAATATTTGTAATCACTATCCTGTTTCTCTGTTAACATATATTAAAACTCTTTTATTTTATATATTATATGAATGCAATTTCAATGAACTCTGTCTTTCTTTCACTGTTTATATTGCTTGCTTCCATTTTATACCTCTTGTAACCATAATCCACATTGGTATTATTTCGATTTCTAGGTGAAATTTGTATTATCTTTGGGTGATTTTTTCAAGAAATTGTTTTTTTTATAGGTCAATCTCTTCATGTTCTCTGTGGATACTATCATTTTCCTCAATAAGGCCTTTAACAGGCCCTCTCTCCCTGAACTGCAGCTTGCAGTGAGACTAACAGGCTTTTGAAGTTGCTTGTTAGATTTTCTTTGATGTGTTTCTGAAGATTGCAGAGAACACAATCAACCCCTAGTGTGTTCATATACGTTTTGATGTCTTTTCAAATCCAATTTTTGTTTCTAAAGTGGAGAAGTTCACAACCATATTTCTAACAGTTTTTGTTCTTCTGAACTAACATCTTTCAGCCTTTCACCTTAATCACTGTGATAGCATTAAAATGTTCACTTCCATCATATTCTTTAAAATTGAAAATAGAAAAATGATGATATTTAAATATGTTTGTGAGAGAACTAGGTATAAACTAGAACATATCATGGTTCTTTAAAATTTTATGATTTAATTGGAATTTATATTCATTTTATGCAGGGCTATTCTGGATAAAATCAAAGAGGGAGGAAGAGAGGGGTAATAAGCAGACTCACAGAATATGGTTTGTCTTTCTTGAATCAATTTTACTAAGAATGAGGGACTATTTCTGACTATTTATTCTAAAAGGAACCTTTATAATTAATTAGGTTACTGATTAGTAGCTTGTACATAGAGGATATAATGGATCATTATTACTAATGAGATTTCCCAAATCATAGCTCTAGTGCTAATAGTCAAGGGTTCTAATAGTCAGAACATGAAAATTCTTTCTCTCCTTTTCCTGTCCTGTATTGCTCTGTTATCAGTTAAAGGTCACTGAAAATCCACCTACCTCCTAATTAATGGGAGAGAAACAATGTGAACAGTAATATGTATAATGGGTATATGTTGCAGAGAAAGTCACACTGAATAAGATTTGCAAGAATCTGTAGAACGACCTCAGTAATAGTTTTCAGTTGCTATATTAAATGAATAAATGATGATTTAGAAGTGATTCTAAATGCCGTAGTGCAATTTCTTTTGAACCTTGGTACAGTTAGACTAATTATGTCTGTTGAGAACTCTTTCATTCTCAATAGATATGATATGTATCCAGCCGAATGTTTGTTTCATGGCTCCATTTTTCTGTACTTAGCTTTGTGTTTCACACTGTGGCCAACTCTCCATCTGCTTCTCCACCAATGCTTCTTCAACTTGAAGACTGCTAGCAAGAAAAATCATGAAGTCTAAAGTCAAAAGGAATCTTATTCTCTAGAAATCTTTTTCAAACATTCCGAGCTCTACCAGGCTTGGCTAAACGATGTGCTTCTGTTGTCCCGTGCAAACGCAATTAGCTTTAGTGCATTTGCATCATTATTTTTACCTGTTTATTTGTCTTTTTCTATAGTGTATCGAAATGAAGACACATCTTGAAATAAAGGCATGTCTTCATCATATATCCTTGGTATCTGATATATAATACATGACCGATACATGTTAATTTCCTAAAATGAATGTTATTTTTCAAATTTACTGCCAAGATGGCAAATTCACAAGGCTTCCTAATTCTTCCTTCAAAAATCAACATGCAACACCTCTTGTACTTTCTTGGATTAAACTTAAGCCCATTATCCAAAGTGAGGCATCACAAGAGCAGAAGAACAGGATCCACTTGTACTCGCCATCAAATTGGTACTAACTGATCAACACTAGGTTGATCACATGGCAGAAATACTCTCTAGGGATTAGGGTGATGGGGGGGCAAATCTACAACTAAAGGACACAGGGAGCACTAAAGGGAGGGAAGGGCACTTGGGTGAG